>JXXA01007662.1:0-27081 GCA_000956255.1 Anopheles punctulatus
TACGGAATAGTTTGTCTAAAAATACAAATCAATGTAATTATCATCATTTGGCGCTATCAACCATAGCTGTAAATGGTTGGCTGTAAATAGACAAATAAAAGTATGTTTCAATTTCAATTCGAGTGGCGCCATCTCTTGATGAATAGCGCAACTGTTAATAAAATATTGTTTATCGCTGTTATGCAGTGAGTTTCCTTCAACCATGTTGGGAACAAAACAAACTTTTATGAGAATCTCTATGGGTTTGCAAGGACGGCAACAGGCATGTTTACAGTATTGAGATTATATCGCTGCATGATTTCAAAGGTAGCTTGCTTTACATTTAGTTAAGAACTATTATTTTGTAATTCCGTTTCACATATTTCACTAATCATAAAAAAATATTTGAATTGCTAGAAAAAAAAACCCTCAATAATTGATACTTTTGATTCGCAGTATTTTTGATAACACATTGTGTACTCCTTTTATCTTTATATGTACTTTATATGCTACATCGCTCACCAGCGCACTATCCCAAACAGACGGATGTGTGTTTGGCGAAGCGTGAAGGTTACTTGCACATCCACACATACACATACTCGACCGCCGTCCGAGGGAATCAGCTGCGGCTCGGTCTACCCAATTCCTTTTCCCACCTACCTCTTCATTGCCGTCCTCGTCCAGCAGGTGCATCATCTGGTTCGATTCGAGCGGCTGATCCTGCAGCCGCTGCCACATCTTCTGAGCCGCCTGGCGTTTGGCGATCTTTTTGCTTTTGCCTTCGCCTACTTCGCGATACTTCAGCACGACGCACGCTATCGTGAACTGCCGTTCGTGCGGCAGCCCTTCTTCCGTTTCCGTCTCGTACATTGGCGGGGGCCACCGTCGGGCCATGCACATCTCCTGCAGCCAACCGATCGGATTGCCCGTCGGTTCGTCCTCGTTGTTGACACTGCTGTTGTGCACGTTCGAAGATGTTCTATGTGAACGGGAAGAAATGGAAAAATAGTCGATAGCACCCCGAAACGAATGTCAACGATCATGCACTAAAACTCACTCTGATTTGGTGGCGTTCAAGAAAGCTCCGTGATGCTCGTGGAAGGACGATCCTGTCAACTTGTCAATGAGAGCTTTGGCTGCGGCATGCTTTGCTTCTTTCTTTGATTTTCCTGTGCCCATAGCTGGAAATCGAGAAACCGGATAGTTAATCGTCTGTTTGTTAGGCACGACTCGAAACCAACGTTACGTGATGGTTGAACATACCGTCTTTATCCTGGTACGAAACACGATAGCGGAAGGTAGGCTCGTGCACAGCGCCCTCCACCTGTATCAGATCGTATTGCGGCGTGATACCCCTGCGACTGAGCAGCTCCTGTAACACCGAGATCGGTGTTTTCATGTTGTTTGTGGTAAGTTCCGTTTTTAGCGCTTCCTCAATCGGCATGGCACCGTTGACATTCTTCTGTGCTTTCTTAATGCGTGACGCTTTCTTCTGAGGGACGCCGGCTGGCGGATCTCCCGATACGGCGAGCATCGGTTGGCCCATGATTAGACTATGTTGCTCCATTCGATCACTGCTCCTCAATGGCACGTTTAATTTACCTTAAATGAGGTAATTGTCACAATTTTTCTACGTTTCACTGAATGCCCACCTGCTGGTACGGTCATAAAAGGAATCCGAAATGAGCGTCAGTTCCATACCCATGTCCCTGGTTGCAGGTTACGGTATCCGGTTATAAATAGAACTTACCTCCGACTTAGGACGCAACAGTGTACTTTTACGTAAATTTCGTAGCACAAAACGTGAGTTTTAATAGAAAAGAAACAGTTTCGCAAAGAATTTAATTGAGAAAATAAAGTTTTTCCAGCGACGTATGGTGAAAAATCGAAGTCGAGGATTTCCCCCAAATTACCGTCACGAGCAGGCTGTCACCTGAGTGCCTAGTGAAGTTAAAGGGGATGTTCTACTAGTGTATATTTCACGCAAACTACGTTTTTGATAATCAAAACAAAAATGTGATCAATATTTTTCATCTGTTTCACCCTTATAAACCTTTGGCGTGGGAAATCTATCAGAGTTGCAGAGTAGAAATCTATCAGTTTTCAGTGAGTGCCGGAAATGTTAACGAATGGATAAAAACGCTCAAACTACTGAGACGTACGACGGCAGTTTCGGGATAAACAAATGGTTCGTTTAAAAGAGAAAATGCAGTTTGGCAGTACACAAGCCCACAAACTTATCTATCTACTTAAAATTTTTGTTGCAAACTTTCTTTAGATGATTATAAATTTTCAATAAATTATTCAAAAATGTCCATCCGACGCTCTTGAACCACATGGAGTGAAAAGTTCAGTATAGAGTCATTGGGTAGGCGGAATATTCGTATCACAACAAACAGCTGTCAGCTGTCAAACATCCCTAACCAAAACATAAGCACGCTCTCTTTTTCGCTCCGCTGCGGTGACTGGTGCAGTAGCATCTTTTTCTTTCATTCTCGCAAGCACAAGTGCGTCACAGCTGTCATTGTTGTCCGAGGAAAGGAAAAACGGTGTGTGTATCAGCACTTCGCCCATTGTATCGAAGTTTCCGTGCGACGCGAATAAGTTTTTCACCATTCTCACCGTATTTCCTTTGCACCAAGCAATTTTTGAACATCTCCAAAAGCGCGTGCGGATTCGTGACACGATTCAAATCGATCATTGCGATCTAATGGTAATCCTGCAAAAAGTAGGCTCCTCAAGGTGTGCGTTATATAATTTACTCGGTGTGTGCGAATTTGGCAAAACGGAAAACCGTGCGTGACTCCCGCACGGTGCAGTGTTGTTGTGAAAGAAAGTTGTGAAAATAATCTGTTCATTATAGTGCCAAAATTGTACGAAAGGTTGTACCTGCGTACGCGTGCGTGTGTGTTTCGTGTGTGCGTCGTAACGCGTGCCCTCCGGAGTTCCACCGTCAAATTGGCGCGCCCCCGTGGGAGGAAGCAAGAAGTCGTAGTTTGGTGTAATTGCGGTGCAGCACCAATGCCCGCACCGGCCCCGCCAGTATGCTGCGGGAACTAATTGCCTGGGTGTTGAACAACTACCTCGGGAAATATGTGGAAAATCTCAACACGGCCCAGCTGACGATTGCGCTGCTGTCGGGTAAGTCCCGGGGACGATGGGTGGCCTGGTGTGCCAGCAGTGACACCAGCACATCAACACAACAATCTCTCTCCCTCCGTCGATGGCTGCGTCATCCGCTGGCGTTGATGATGATGATGATGCCATCTCGGTGCCAGTTTTCTCCGCCGAGTTGACTACGACGCCACTCGGCGAGATCCGTTTCATCATCTGGGCAAAGGTTGCCACGAGTTTCGTTTGCCGCACACTCGAAAACGCTCACCTTTCGGTTCGTTTTCGTTCAAAGCAAAAGGTGTACGGATTTCCTTTTTACCCTGCTCCGCTGGCCACTCATGTTGCCGCTATTTTCCGGTATTGTTTTCCGCTGGACCAACGTAACAGACAACGCCGCTCGTGCGATGGTCTGCGAAAGAAATAGTAAAAGCGGAACGGTCCGTACACACGAAACGGACAACCGCAGAAAAATCCAAACCACGGCCCCTACCGAAATGGAAACTCACCGCACCGGTGGCTTCTCCGATGATGGTCAGGGTTATGCAACAACCTTCCATAGTTGAAAAAAAAACAAACTCGAACCGCTACCGTAATTGTTCGCTGGTCATAGTCCATTTAATAAAGTAAAAAAAAAACGTACATCGAGTGACGATCGTGCGTATGGAACGTATGTTTGGGCATCGATCGGCAGCTACCGTGACCCTTCAAAGAACGCAAACTACCTGTTGCATGTTGCATTCCTCACACAAATGAGGTCATTAGACAACGAAACCAACCGTCCTCTAATGATATGCTGGATAAGGAATAGTAAAATATTTGTCTCCATTACATGCGAAAAGTTTGTTCGAAAAAGGAATTTAATTTTTCGTCCACACGAGTGCGCGCCTGCTACGTGTGTGTGTATCACCGGCAGATGATAAGATACGACATTGATTAAATGATATTCCTTTTTTTGTTCCTATCCGCTGCACAACCTTTGCATGTTTTTTTTTTGGAGCTCTAATCGTATTCACTTGAGCTGGTCGTCGCGATAGCAACGAATTCGCGGAACATTCAGAGTTGTCCGACGTACGTTTCACACCCTGTGTATCGCGTTTGTTTGCATTGAAAGCGCGACAAACACCACACCCACCCGTGCCGGCCACTTTTAGCTATGCTTCCCTTTTTCAGTGACATGGTGGCGGTACTTAGTCAGCCAACTGCTTGTGTGACTCAGTTGGATTAGCTAGCAAGGGTGTGTACCGACACTGCGAGGGTTTGTTTGGAGCAGTTTTATTTTAGAAACGGTTAACATATTCAAATTTAGCCGTGAAAGCGTCAGTACGCATCAGTAAAGTGCTTAATGAGAAAAGATTTTAAAATATAATGCATTAATTCGTTACACTTGAACAATTTTGTTGTATTAAATTTACTAGCGAGCAATAACACCTATGACTTTTTCGAGTTTATGTAACATTCATCACCTCACTAACAGTTAAATTCAAATTCAAAATAGTTACTCAAATAGGCAAAAATTAAACATTTAGAACTATTTTTATTGATTTTTACACGAGAAGAAGATTATAATCCTTTATATCACCTTGTTCCGCCTGTTTAGTTTAAATGTTTTTGGCACTATAAAAAAAAAGTTTACTTTATTCGTTTTGAAGTTTCCCGATCGTTGTTGGGATAAAGATGTACAATCGACCGCTTGTTTCTGGTTAATCCCAACATGTCTCTAAATGTTGCTCCTTATATTAAACAAAAACCAAATTTGTCGTACGGCACACACGCCTCGCCCTTTGGCCAGTCCGTGTACCATAGATCGGGACAAGTGATAATTCCATTAAGAAACGTCTGGTGGCGCAAGATGCCCCATTTGGTTGCCTATAAATCTGTACTCGTTATTGTTGAGACGTTGAGTTGACCGTTATCATGGTGGAGTATAAAGTCGTCGCATCCCATTTTGCTCCCGTTGATTGCTTTTCATAGGCATATCAATTGCATTCTGTATCGATCCCTAATGATTGTCGATTGAGGCATCGGAAGGCCGTAGCCATGAAGGTTCTAGCGAACGCAAATGCTATATGAAGGTTCTTTTTGTGTATTTTATTTTATTTTATTTTATTTTTTGGGTATATTAATTAAATAAAATGGTAGCAAAGTTGTACTCTTTTTGTAAAAATTGATTTTCATGCTGCGTTGTTGATGAACAATGGTTGCTTAATATTACATTGTGACATTTTCACATGCGTTCAGGCTTATCGCAAATCAGTTTTATCAGTTTTATATCATCGGCATTAATGTGTCGGTTACGTGGGTACCATTAATAGCTTCAAATACACGCCATAAACTTTCACTTGTAAAACTCGAACTGCCTAAATAATGTGTACACCTCAATTAACCGAACGTTCCCGCTCTTCTCTCTCGCAGGTCAGGTGGAGTTGGAAAATTTACCCTTGCGCAAAGATGCACTGCGACACTTTGGCCTGCCGCTGCAGATCGTTAGCGGTTCGATCGGGAAGGTGAAACTGACCGTCCCGGTGCGTGCATTCCGTACCGCTTCCTGGTGCCTTTACATCGACAACGTGCAGGTCACCTGCGGTCCGATCGATCTCGAGCAGGACTGGAACGCGGAGGTGGAACAGCAAACCGAGCTCGACCTAAAGGTAGCCTCGCTCGACCGTTTGGAAGCGAAATGGCGCGCTCAACGCGAAACACCCGTCACCGAAGGCAGCTACTATGCGTCGTCCTACTCCGGATGGCTCAACTACGGCACCACACTGGTGACGAACATCATCGAGAACCTGCAGCTGACGGTGAACGGCATCCATGTGCGGTACGAGGACGCGTTGACCGTGCCGAAGCAACACTTTGCCTGCGGGATCAAGATCGATTCGCTGTCGGCGCAGAGCTGTGACGCGAGCTGGACACCGGGCAAGACGGCAAACTGGAGTACGCAGCACCTTACGTTCAAGCTGGTGGAGTTGACCAATTTTTCCGTGTACTGGGACCCGCGGGCCGAACACGATCCGGTACACATGATAAGCCCGATCAGCGTGAGAGCCCAGCTGCGCCGGGATAGGAGTGAAACGCCGTTACGAACGCGCAGTAGGCCGCGGCTAGTTTGTGATCTGATATGGGAGGAAATCAAAATAGCCCTAAGTGATGTAAGTATTGATATTTAGTCATTAAGTCAACCAAATTACAATTGAAATTATATTAAAGAACAATAAGCTAATTAATAATGGTACACAGAAAAAAAAACCTAGATAGAGACTTTAAAGTTATTATTAATTCTTAGAAGAAGAAGTAGAATCGCTCTATGGTTGTAAGTGAAAATGTGTGTGAGTGGAAACAACGTTTAAAGTTAAAGTATTTTTTTATGATATGAACTATTTACGTAAGATTTCAACAAGACTTAAAGTTGGTTGCTGTGGTAGAACGCAAGATTAATTTGCGAAGGACCATTTGATAGCCAAAGGAAATCAGGAAAAATGTCCCGAGTTTTTTTTTATATACGTAGTTTTTGTATCGTAAAATAAAGAAAAAGTCAATCAATTTGGAAAAGTAAACAAGAACATTTTTCCAAATTCCTTTTGGCTATTGAAAACTTAAGGTTTGGAATTAGGGTTTTGGTTACGCGTACAGAACTCAAACATAAATCATACTGATTCTTTACCTGCTGTAACCTTTATCAGCGGGTCACTGTAGCAAATAGTGTTCCCACATCCATGGTTATGTTTATCAAATAGGCAAAACAAAAACCTGCTATCGTTATCGTATCGTATCGTTTAGTTTAGCTTTACGATGGTAGTTAGTTTTACTCATAAATCGTTTATCTGAATACCTGTTTTGCACTTCCATTGCAGATACAATACAATCAAATGATGCAGTGCGTCCGCGGGCTGGACGATATTGCACGCTTTCGTAGGTTTAAGTTGCAGCGTCCGTCGATCCCGGTGGCCGAGGGCGCACGGGACTGGTGGCGCTATGCGGTCCGGTGTCACGGGCTCTGCCGGCATCTCGGTACCGATCCGTACGAGATCGCGAAGGAAAACATGCAGTACATTCGAATATACAGGCGCATCGTGGCGAACCCGAACGAGGTGCTGTCGAGCGCGAACAAACAGTACAAGGATCGGATCGAGCGTGAGCGAACGTTCGACGAGCTGCGGCTGCTGCGCGACGTTTGCATGGCCCAGATGCCAAAGCTGGAGAAAACGGCAAGCAGCTCACCGGCTCAACCGGCTCAGACGGGCAAATCGATGCTGGTGCACTACTTCCCCCAGTGGTGGTACAGCAAGAGCAATAGTAACGAGGCGGAAGGTACGGAACAGCAGCAGCAGCGGACACCGCCCGGCACGGGCGAGGATGATACACTTGTTTCGCCTACGGGTGATGAGGGTGGCAGCAACAATCAGCAACTGGCAATAATGCCAAACTCTGACTGGGATGGTGAGCTAAGTCCGGGAGGGGGTGGTAGCAACAGCATCGAGGACGAACTGCTGGACGCTTTGGCCGGTTCAGTGGAGTCGAACTCGCTGCTCAAGCGGGACGCCGTGTTTGGGAAGTTTAATTTTATCCTCAAGCGCGGTACGCTTGATTTCTGCAGCGCACACGAATCGACACCGAAGCTGCAGTTCCTGTTTCAGGACCTAAAGATGGACGTGGAGTCGCGGCCGCGCAGTGGCTCCCATTACGTCGGCCTGTCGCTCGGTTCCATCCTAATTAAGGACCGGCTGACGGTGAACTCGCAGTTTCCGGATTTGGTAAAACCGCAACAGAAAGACGAGCAGAAAGCAGGACCGGGTACAGCAAGCACGAACACACCGCTCGGTGGACGCTCGTCCAGTGGTCGGCTTAGCACGGTGTCTCTGCCCGCGGGCGAACTCGCGAACGAGCAACCGATCTTTCAGCTGCAGTACGAGCGGAAACCACTCTCGTACAATACCGATTATCGGTTGATGGTGAAATCGGAATCGCTCGACATCGTGTACAACATGGAGGCGGTACGGTGGTTGGTCGATTTTCTGGCCAAACCGCACCAGCAGTACGACGCGCGCCGCCGCCTGGAAGACATGAAGAACAAAACCAAGCAGGAGCTGATGCGGAACTGGAACTACATCATCGAGGGCCACCTGAGCGAACGGAAAACGTGGACGCTCGAGTTCGACATTTCGGCACCGCAGATCATCTTCGTGGACAACTTTAGCGATCGCATCAACAGCACGATCGTGGTGGTTGATTTCGGGCGTCTGCAGCTGACGAACGGTGAGCATGGATTCAACACGGATGCAACTGCCGCTTCTGTTGCTGGTGCTGCTGGTGCTGCGCCAACCGCTGCTTCCACCACCACCAGAGCGTCCAGTGCGTCGAAGACAACCGGTGGATTCTTCAGCATCGGTGGTGGGCCGCGTGATATCTCGCCCGATCTGACCGCGACGGAAAACGATGAAGACGACGCATTTATGACTCCGTGCTCGACCCCGCCCGGTTCGGAAGCGAGCACCACCAACTCACCGACGCTGGTGAGTGCATTTTCCGAGGTGCCCGACATCGTAACGACGGCTGCCGCCATCGGTGATGCGCTGGACGAGTATCAGCTCTATCAGCGGTTGTACGATCGGTACCACCTGCAGCTAACCGATCTGCAGGTGCTCGTGTGCCACGCGAAGGAACGCTGGACGGCGGCCAGTTTGAAGAGCACCTCGAACCTGCACGTGCTCGATCGGTTCAGCATCGTGCTGCAGGTCGAACGGCGCGTGGTTTACACGAGCGATCCGCAGTACCCGAGCCTGACGCTATCCGGGACGCTACCGAAACTGAACGCACACATCAACGAGTACAAGGTGTCCTCGATACTGACGCTCGCGAACAAGCTCAGCCGGTGGGGTGAATCACCCGAACCGTCGGCGGAGCATTGGGATAGAAATTGGGAACCAACGTCACCGCACACGAAACAACCACCGAACGAAGGTACGACGAGTGCGTCCCATGCGAACGATGAGGACGCCAGCCGGGCGAGTTCATCCTCGGCCGGCAAGGAAGCGGTCACGAATATCATCGTGTTTCAGTTCACCGTCGATCAGATGTCGCTGGAGGTGCAATCGCGGGGACGCAGTGTTGCCGAGCTGCAAGTAAGCGGTGTGAAGGCGGGCTACAGCCAACGGCCGGAGGACGTCAGTTTGACGCTGTCCGTGCACGGGCTGCTACTGGTCGACGCGATGCAATCGTTTGGCCAAGACTTTGAGCTGCTCATTGCGAGCCATCGGCACGTTGGGTAAGAGCGTAGGGGAAGGTGTGTGTTTTGAGTGCAATTGTAACACGATGTTTGCTCCCTACAGCATGGATAGCCTATCGGGCAGCCTTCGGCAGAGTGAACCGTGCTCACCGTGCTCACCGGCATCACCACCCGACCCGTACATGGAGCACTGTCGACCGACAAGTCCACTGACGATCTCGAAGGCACTGAGCAATTTGCAGCGAGGTAACAATTCGAGTGCGGCATTGAAATTATGTCTAAGACAAACCATCTTCTCATCCTCCATTTTTTGCGCTATTCAATAGTTGCTTTTAGCGTTTGTCAGTTTTCAAACACACAATTTACTCCCCCAGTTGGCATTTTTTTTGCAGTTTGAAGATTGTCGTTCAACCGAAATAGATTGAATACCCTAGTTCAAGTTTAAAGTTGAAATTTGATTTATGCAAAAATGTATGCCATCCGCTCCACAAATCCGGTTTATTCATCACTTAAAAAAATAAATTACAGTTGTGTAATGCCTTTGTACATAATAGAAGCAGTAATTATGCAACATAGTGCCGTGCTTGGTAAGAGACCCCAAGCCACGGGAAAGGATTGGAAGTAATATTTCAGTATTTTTCTAAGCTCAATGTGTGTCCCTGTGCGTTGCTCGTAGTTTATCTCTTGTAATCTTCGGAATATAAACAAAAAACTATGTGTCGGGAAAAAGGCGTCAAACAGTAAAAGCCTGTAAATCTATAATAACCTTTACAACTCACCGAGTATTTAGTTTGTATTTGATAAATTGATGATTTATGATGGGATATCCGTTTGTATTCCATATATTTAGGTGCAGTACAATCTGCACGCGTCATCCCTTTATGAACACATGATTTAACTTAGTAGCCAGGGTAGCAAAAAAGTTCAAAGCAAAAGATAAAACAAATCCGTTTCATTTTACCAGTGGTTCCAAATTTTGCCATACGAAGGGTGTACCGGAGTGTTTTCCTTATCCCGGCCAGTAGGTGTTTGACATCTTGCATTCATTCATCATGCATTCATACTAGTAATGCATACTAGATGCATTCATACTAGTAATTAATGCAGTGAAACACATACACTAAGCTAGAAACCCCAAACTTAATTTGTCCTCACAAATGTCATGTATTTTGCTTCACTATTATACGATGCATGGCCCGCACAAACTACATTATTTTCTTTCTCGTTCGTTTCTTTTTTTCTCCTTTCTCATATGTTTTCTCATTATTTGGACTCGCGATCTGGAAAATCCGTCTTCACCGGATGTGTGTCCCTGTGTGTGTGTGTGCGTGTTAATTGCCGTTGACGCGCCGTGTTTGGTTTGTTATTGGTTTTCGTTCTACAATTATTGTGTTTCTTTTTTTTTTGGTTCGAATTTCATTTTCTCCTTATTTAATATTTCCAATTGCGTGTGTGTGTGTGTTTGCGCGCGATATGCTGGTGTGTGTGAATTTCTGTGAACGTTATAACACAAAACAGCCACTTCTCCCACATGGAATGCGGCCACACTGGGCGATCTAGATGCGCTGATCACGGTGGAGATTGTGTTCGTGACGGCCGAACGACCGGAGGATAAACTTCAGGTGGCAAACATCCAGTTCAACAACTTGGACATCATCGGTAAGGATTTTTTCTACGGAAGATCATTTAGTTTTTTGGTGCTACTTTGTTTCTAATTGCTCTTCCCATTCCGTATTTCTTTTAGCTAACCAAGAAACGATCGTCGAGCTGTTGGGTTTTGTGAAACGTGTCATTCCGGTGCCGGCACCGGCCCCACCAGAGCAACAGGGAGGAAGATGGCACGGTGGTGCGGGTGTAGTCGGGGATGAATCCGTCTCGGATGGCACTCATCCATATCAGACACCACAAATGAAACCTTCCACTGGGGCAGCCCGCCGTCCCTCGGTTTCATCTACCTCCGCCGATACGCCTATCGGCAATCCGGTGCGTCTGGAAATTACGTTCGATTTTCACCGGCTGAATGTTCTGGTCCTGCGCGCACTACTGCGCGACAACTATCTCGTCGGCCGAAAGGTCGGTACGTTTACGATGTCAGAGGCAAAAATTCACGCAACACTCGGAAACGACATCACCGTCGAGGGGTCGCTCGGTGGATTGCAGGTGCTCGACCTAACGCCAGAAGGTGTGAACCATCAGCGAGTGCTTTCCGTCGGCAAGGATCCACTCACCGACACGGCTACGCGCTACGAGCCGCCGGATTCGGCCGGACCGGATTTGATGGCGTCGCTGGCGCAGGAAGTGTACGGTGGTGCCGGCTTGGGTTCGAAGCGTGCGGCCACCGATCACGGCACCGAGGAGATGGGAATGCACGAAGAAAGGCAGGCCCTTTCGTTTTGTGTTTCGAAAGATTTGCACGCGTGCATCGACATTCGCGTGAAGATGGCGTCGGTGTGGTTTATTCATTGTGCGCGCTTCATGCAGGAGCTAAGCTGGTGCGCGACGGAGTTTAAGCACTATCTAAAAAATCTGGCTCGCTCGATCCGCGAGAAGGCAACGGATATGGCGCTCGGGTTAGTGCAATCACGATCGGATCTCACGAGCAGCCGGCCAGAGAGTATGTACGCCTCTCCGCGACGCGTGCGTCGCCAGCGGACGGTTTCTTTGTCGCGGACGCAGGATGTTCTGCTCAACTCGGACTACACGCTGAAGGTTGACATCACGCTGGACACACCGGTACTGATATTACCACGCAGCGGCAGCAGTCCACAAGTGCTCGTCGCCCATCTGGGACGCATCACGGTTAGCAACACGGAGGAAAGCGACTCAGCAGCAGTAACAGCAGCTGGTGGTGGTGCATCACCTTCGTCCTCGTCGCAGGAACGAATCGTTGTAAATCTTTCCTCGAGCTCACCACCCCCGGAAGAGGAGTTCGTCGGTGGCGGAGGCTATTTATTCAGCGGCGCCGATCGCACATCGGTCGACTGCAATCTAAGCGATCTGGACGGCATTTACGAAACGACCGACGGTGGGAACATTAACACGGCCAGCAGCAGAATAAGGTTTGCGAAGGAAGATTCGACCGAATTTATCGATAGCATAGTGGACGCCATCGACAAGCGGAACGTGGATCGCTACAAGATCGACTTCCGGAATATAAATCTTTACTCGCTCGATACGACCAACCGGAAGGGTTTCCGTTTCGCCGGGTTGCCGCGTGCGGAGGAATTTTATTCCTGCCGAGAAAACGCCATCCCCATCATACACGATACGATCTTCAGTCTGGAGATTTGCCGTGAGCGTGGTGGTACTGCCGCCCTCGAGACGGAAGACGACGCGGCCGACGGGTTTCGCATCGTGGGTTGCGTGGTGAAACCGCTCCGGCTGTCGCTGAAGCGGCAACAGTACGAGCAGCTGCTCGAAACGATCGACAATCTGTTCGCAATTCCGAAGGATCTGATCCGGCCGCCGAGCGAGGTTCCGACGACGCTGGAAAAGGTGACGGAAATAGCGGAGGAATCGCTATCCTTCCACACGTTTCCGATGCCTTCGAAGGCCCGCCAGGGTTTGTTCTACCAGTCGAGCCTGGACCAACGAGCGTCCGCGGCCGGTGCAGGTTCGTCCGCCATCAGCATACGCGTTCACTTTGAGCTGCCCGCTTTCATCATCCAGCTAAATGGGAACCACAACGAGGCGCTGGTGCAGATATCGTTCCGCGATTTTTGTGTCGATTTCGACAAACGCAAGCTGTACGAGACGCACGTGAAGATTTCGCTGCGTTCGCTTCTGATGGAAGACTTGCTGCAGTCGGACACGGCGAAGAATCGGTACATGGTGGTAACGTCCGCGGAGAACGATTCAAACGAGCGTCAGAACGCGTCCTCCTTTGCTTCGCATTCGTGCCCGAACCCGGTCGGGTTGCTATTCGGCATGGGTGAGGGTTTGCCGAACTCGTTGCCCACGAACCTGGAGGATAGAATGGGCTTTTCCTTTCTTGCCGCCAACCGATCACTCTGTCCCGACACACCGCCACCGTCACCGTCGGTGCAGAAGCCCGGATCGCGGCTGAAATCGGAAGAGAACCTGGTCATCTACAGCTCCGTGCTGGTCGATCCTTCCTGCCCTACGTTCACCACCCAGTACAGCTCCCTGCAGCAGTCCAGCTTGATTGATTTCAACAGTCTCGATCTAATTGTCTCGGTCGAGAGCTGGTTTGTGCTGTTGGACTTTTTCGGCCTACTCTCGGATGATTCGGACGCCGGATCAAGCTCGGACAAGTCGCAAAGCACGCGCCGGAAAGAAGGAGCCACTGCAGGGAACAGTGCGCACAGGGAACCAACGACCGGAATGCATACGGAGCATCAGCAGTCCCACCCGAGTGGTAGTAGTGGTGGAGATGTTTCCGGTCAATCCAAGCTCGAGATATCGGTACGTTCATTGAGCTTGGTGCTGGCGAAACCGATGTGTGAGATCGCAAAGGCAAACGTTTCCAACGCACAGCTGACGATCTCGAAACGTGGACAAGCGAAGCAGGTCGAGGGCAGTCTCGGTTCGATTACGCTCAACGATCTCACGCCGTACGGCACGCTGTACAGGGAAAAGTTCACGACCACGGGCAACGAAGCGCTCAACTTTATGTACGTGCGAGACGCGGCAAAGGGCACGGTAAGGGGTCTGCAAAAGGACGCGCAGCTCACAATCGCAATGTCATCGGTACGATACATCCACACGAAGCGGTTTATAGCGGAGATACAGCTGTTTTTCAAGGAGTTTTCCCATCTACAAACGGTGAGTAAACATTGGTTTGTATGTTTTTGGTAAAACATGGAAAAGTAATAAAAAGGGAATGACATCGCGCAAAGCAGAACGCACCGTGTAAACTCTTAGTGGGACAATAGCAGTTACTGATTACTCTGCTTTAATTTCTCATGATCCGGTTTCCTCTGTAGCCCATGATGCGGAAAATAAAACCTTCTGACGCTCGTGCCTACCACAACCAGCGTCCAACACAGCTCGGGCTATCGATAAACGCCGGTGCACCGATTATCCTGCTACCGATGAGCTACAACAGCGATCAGGTGATCGTGGCCGATCTCGGTGAATTTACGCTATCGAACGAGTTCCGCCTGAGCGCCGGCGATCGTGAAGTGCTCGATGTCATGCACGTGAACCTGTTCCATACGGACATTTTTGCTGCACGTATGGAGGCGACACCGGAGGAACGATTCATAACGATCCCATCGACGACGGGCGCTGGTGTTGCCATCGACATGAAGGGATATCGGTTGGTGAAGAAGGGCCCAAACCTGTTGAAGGAAAAGTGTCATCTGAAGCTGGAGGTCGAGCGTAATCTCGATTCGTTGAACAGTCATTTTGGTATGTATGATTGGTTACGGAGTTTTTCAAGCCAACGTAATATGGAGATGTGGCATTTTAAACGCTATTTTTCTTCCCTCCAGTACCGGACATAAGTGTGCATGGGAAGCTTTCTAAGCTGGACGCACTGCTAGATCTGCAGCAGTATCGCTTGATACGCGGGTTTCTTTCCCACAATCTGGGCGAGACGATCGATGAGCTGTACCTGCGTGCATTCTCCATCCCGAACAGTACGCTGAGCCTCAACGCTGTGGACGCACCGGATGCGCAGGAGGAAGTGTGGAAGAATCTTTCCATCCACCTTGAACTGCTGGACGTGTCCGTCCGATTGGTGCAGACGCTCGACGACGAAGAATGCTACGACACCGAACCGCTGGCGTGTGTAAATTTCATCAAATCGAAACTTCTTGTGGATTGCTTCAGCGATGGCGCACAAGACATCGATCTGGTGTCGCAGGAAATCCAACTCATCGATACCCGCTTTCTACCCACCGAATGTGGCGCTAACGCTCGCGGTGCACGGCTTTCACGCAATGCTAGCAGCAGAAGCAACAGTGGCGAAGTGTTGAACGTGTTTCCGAACATTCTCCAACCGATACGGGGCGAACCGGGCACGGAGCTGGTGCAGGCGGAAATACACAGCCGGCGACGGAAGGATCTGACCAAATTTACCATCCTGTTGAACAATATGCGCCTGATGGCGATACTGGATTGGTTGGAGAGTGCGCGCGACTTTATTTTGCAACAGGAAGATCCACCGCAAACGCTGCTCGTGTACGATGGGGCCGACGGAATGGGTGGCACAACGAGCACGCCGTGGGTTGACCGAAGCTCGAACGATGCGAATCTACGGACGGCCGTGCAACGCGTACCGACCCCTGTCGAGGACAATCGGATGGAACTAAAACTTAACATCACCGATTCGGAGTTGGTTTTTGTGGAGAAAACGGATCAGCACGATACGAATGCGGTTATCTTGAAGGTTGGGAAGAAATTTCATCTTTATGTGTAAGAATGATCCGCTACTTATGATTTTTTTTACATAACAATTTTAGAGTACAACGGTGGTATCGTATCGTCCGTTCGAGGTGAATAAAACGCTGTCGATCAATTTAAACAATCTGGAGGTGTTCTCCTGCATATTGGGCGCCGAGGAACGCACGGCACTCTCCATCATCGATCCAGTTACGATCAATATGGACGTCAGAAAGGGTGTACTGGAGGTTTGTATATAAGTATAGCGAATGTTGTAACTAAATTTAGAGGGGAATTTTAATATCGTTCACCAACGTAAACATGTATAAGTTACGTTTCCTGTAAAATGCCAATGCATCTAAATGGAAATTGCTTAAATATGCATGATCAAATCTCTTTTTGATATTGGTTTTGTGTATGCCTTACGATTTGGTAAGGTTTTTAGTACTGTTTATTTTAAATATAATTACAATTTGGATGCAAAATGTTTTTTGGAAGGGAAAAGATCATTCCATATTCTTTGAAGCTTTTTTTTACTAAGTTTTTCACTTTAATTATTCTTATTTTTTCTCTCATGATGCTACAGATTCAAATGCAGAAGCAGCTTTGCATTCGGCTGTCCTACCACGACGTGCGGATGTTCCGGCAAATGCTGGAATCACTGCCGAACCAGACGAAAAACGCGCGCGATCACCGACAACAGCAGCAGCAGCAGCAGCAGCTTGAGCGCAGAATAAGCGACAGTGGCTACTCGCGGGGCGGCAGTATGGATTCGACCGGAGCCATCGCTGCGCTGCCCGTAAACTCTCGTGCAGTGGAGAAGCTGGTGCATCTGGGCTTCCGGCGGGAAGATTGTTTGATCGCGCTGGAACGCTGCAGCTACCAGCTGGATGAAGCCGCCCTATGGTTAACGCAGAACAAAGAACCACACCGGCCCGGACTGATGCACAGCAGCAGCGTGGGAAGCGCGGGTAGCGTTGGTGCAGCAGGCGGAGGAGGCACGGGTGGCGCATCCGGTGGTGCCTTGAACATACGTGCCATCGAGCTGAAATCACCGTGCATTTCGATTTGCGTGATTGACGATTGCCGCGATGCGGACGTACCACTGGTGGAGCTTTCGCTCAGCAAACTCGATCTGCGGCAGGAGTTTGGCGATCGGATCGAACCTGACGGGGAAGCGACGGATCCGAATGTGGTGGACGTTGCGGTGGATGCACTGGCGGCAACGTTTTCCGGCCATAATGGTGGCCGCATGGCGGGTGTGTTCGCGGTGGACTACTACAATCGCGTACTGAGCGGCTGGGAACCGATGATTGAGCCGTGGAAGCTGGAAGCGAAGTGGGGCTACAGTTTGGCAACCGACGCGGGTGCCGGCAGCTTGGCCGAATATCGGTTAAACATGCGCGTGGAAAGTAATGACACGCTGCGGCTTAATCTTACCAGCACGCTGATGGAACTGTTTGCGCTGGTGCGGGACAACTGGATGCAGGACTACTGGAACGTGGAGACGCTGGAAGGGGGGAAGGGTTCGAACGGCAGCAGCACAAGTTTCCGCCAGCGCGCCCCGTTCATTCCGTTCGCGATCAAGAACGACACGGGCGTGCGACTGTGGTACACGACGCTCATCTCGTCCGAGCTTATTTCGTCCACCCGGGGACGCGGCGGCATCGTCGGTTCGCTGCCAAACGTTCCACCGGAAGCGAACTGGACGCTGGTGGAACCGGGCGGTGTGGCTACGTTCTCTTACGGCACGCGCAACAAGGCACGGCATCGGGACAGCCACAAAGTGAACCTCCATCAGGTGGCGGTGCGGGTGGAAGGCTGGCAGGAGGTCGGTCCCGTTTCGGTGGATCGAGTCGGAACGTACTTCCGACACGCGCGGCCTGATCTGTGCAGTGTGGCAGCGACCAACACAACCACCAGCACCACCACCACCCTCTCCGACTACTCACAAACCCCACGCGCGCGCATCGTGTTCGGCGTTACGATGGAAGGCTCCGCCCAGAAGCTCATCACGGTTCGCTCCGCCCTGCGGCTGATCAATAAGCTCGATCATCCGGTACTGGTAAAGATGGAACACCTGTTCGGCCATCTGAACATACGTAACTGGCCGGAAACGAAGACGGCGATACTGCACGCGAACGAGCTACTGCACGTGCCCTTGACGCACGTACACGCGATCCTCTACTTCCGTCCCCTGCTTGGTTCCCCCCTCGAGGAAGCGATGAATTCGCTCACTCCCAACTCGTCACTGTCGTCGTCGGCACCCGGTTCGCAGCAGGCAAGCGCCTCGAGCGATCCGCGCTGGGCATTGCTGCAGCGTTTCGACATTCCAAAAACGGTCGGCCATGGCGCTGGATTTCAGTTCACCGAACGCGGCATCCAGTGGGCGGATTCGTTCGACCCGAGCGACGAGATTCTGCAGGATCTGCGCAGCTGCCGCGGACCGCGCGATAAAACCTACCGGATGCTGTTCGCGATCCGGAAGGAACCGTACCCGAGCCGGGATGTGATCCATCTGCCCGGGCACGTGATCACGATCCTGCCACCGATGCGCATCCACAATCTGCTGCCGTGTGATCTGCTGTATCTGTTACCGTCGGGCAGCCGGGGACGCATTGCGTCCTCAGAAACGGCGCGTATCACCGAAGTGGACATCGAGCAATCGGTCGCACTGTCGCTCACGCTCGATAGCTACCCGAACGCTGGCCAAATAACGATTGCAGCCGGTACGTACGGTTCCACCACGCTCGACGTGCGGTTGTTCGATATCGATGGGCGTATGTTGCGGCTTGCCGCGACCATTTTGGTGGTGCGCGGCCGTGGCGTACAGATTTCGATCGGCGCTCCGTACTGGCTGGTGAACCGGACCGGTTTGCCGCTCGTCTTCCGGCAGGACGATCTCGATACGGAGTGTGCCGGGCAGTTCGGGGAGAACGAGGAGGCGCGCATGATCACACCGTTCATGTTTGCGTTCAGCGATCCGGGCTGCTCGGGCAGTGTGACGATGCGGCTGGGTCGCCGGTTCGGTAGCAGCCCGAACTGGTGCCAACCGTTCAAGCTGGAGCAGGGCACCCAGCACCGGCAGCTGCGTGGCCCATCGGAGACGTTCATCATCGGGATCGAAGTGCGACGGGCACGTGGGAAGTACGGCCAGACGTCGATCGTGACGTTCTCGCCGCGCTACCAGCTGTACAACCGGAGCAGCTACAAGCTGCAGGTCCTGCAGAAGTGTCTCGTCGCCGGGACGACCGTGTACGACCCATCGGCGTCCGCGACGGCCGCGTACATTGAAGCCGTGCCCGGGTGTCACATTCCGTTCCACTGGCCCCGGTTGGAGCGTGAGCATGAGCTGTGCGTCCGGTTGCCCGACGTGCCCGAGTGTCTTTGGTCGGGCGGGATACCGATCGCCGGCAGCGGGGGCCTCAGTCTGTACATAAACATCCGCAACATGAACGGGGCGATGCACTTCCTTCGGCTGGAAACGATTCTGCACGGTGCGACCTACTTCATGATCTTCAGCGACGCCCAGGCCCTTCCGCCACCGATCCGGTTGGACAATTTCTCCCACGTGCCGATCACGTTCGCGCAGGCGGATGCGAAAGCCACCTTCAAGACGATCGTACGGCCGCAGTGTTCGATCGCGTACGTACTCGACGAACCGAACGGTATGCCGTACCTGCAGCTTGAGGCACCGGGCGGAGACTACGGCAACTGCCGGCTGGACGGGTTCGAGCCGTTCCGGTTGATGTACGAAAACTTCATCTACATCGCGTTCAGCCAAACGTTCGACGATGGGACGGGTGTGGAGGAGGTGCGGTCCCAGCAGCTCGTGCTCGGTGTTATCGATGGGCGGGTGGTGCTGGTGCGAAAACAGGCCGGCGACCGGTCCCAGCTGTGGCGAATGAACAACGAAAAGCAGCTGGAACACGAAGGAACCTCACCGCCGAGCGAACCGGGCCGCAAACAGCCGCGCTATGTGCTCGATCTCGAAAAACCACCGCAACCGATGCAGTACATTGCGCTCGTGGTGCGGCCGGCCAACCGGCAGCGACGATCGACCCAAACGTGGCACTTTACCGAAGACGGCAGGCTGATGTGCGAACACTCGAACATGTGCGTGCAGGCGCGGGGTGGATTGTTCGGGCTGCGGTCGGGTTCGGAAGCGGTCCTCGGCATGTGCGTGTCCGACTCGAAGGTCCTAACGCACTGTGGCGTACCGTTCGAGCAGGCGATCGAGCGACAGAAGCTACGGCCCGGATCCGGCTGCCTGTCCGTGTCGTACCGGATGGATGGACCGATCAAATCGATACAGATACGGGACGTGAAGATGGGCGGAAGGGGGGCGGGCGATCTACTTACGCTCGATTCGAGCTGGAAGCACGTCTCGCACATTTTTGCCAGCAGCAATGCCCGCGGTAGCTCCGGCTCCGCCGAGGGGGCGGGCCAGGCCGCGCGGAAAGACATACAAGAGTATCACGTGCAGCTGAGGCTGCAGAAAGGGATCGGTCTGTCGCTGATCTCGAATCAACCGTGCGAGGAGCTGGCGTACGTGACGCTCGAGAACCTGCACATGGAGTGCATTCGGACGCCGGCGGTCAACTCGCTGGATTTTTCCGTCGGCGACATGCAGATCGACAATCAGCTGTTTGAGACGTCCTGTCCGATCATGCTGTACACGGTCGGCAGCCCGACGACGGGCGGCACGGCGATCGAGGGCTTAAAGAGCACCGCGCTGCAGTTGAACGTGAAGCAGCTGCCGTCGCCGAATACGAACGCGGTCATCTTCGAGCACTTCATCGTGAGCATCCGGCCGGTGGCGGTCTACCTCGAGGAGCGGCTGTTTCTGCGGTTGGTGAAATTTTTCGGCTTCGCCAAACCGACGGTCGATCCGACGACGCTGCCGGACGAGACGGACTACGAGGCGCAGAAGATCGTGTACAAGGTGCTGGACAGCAACGTGAAGCGGTACTACTTTGGCGATCTGCGCATCATACCGGCGCAGATACGGCTCAGCTTCGTGACGGCGAGCAAGCTGACGGCGGAGTTTGCCGATATTAAGCGCAATCTCGGGTTCACGTTCATCAAGTTCGAGGATGCGGTCATCAATTTCGAGCAGTTTGCGCACCGGTACCATTTCGAAACGCTGGACGCGTACCTGAGCGCGATCCGGGCGCACTACAAGCAGGAGCTGAAGTGGCAGGCGGCCTCGATTCTGGGCAGCGTGGACTTTCTCGGCAATCCGCTCGGGTTTGCGAACGATCTGTCGGAAGGATTTTCGGGCCTGCTGCTCGAAGGCTCCATCTCGTCGCTGGTGAAGAACGTCACGCACGGCATCTCCAACTCGACGGCCAAGCTGACGGAAACCATCTCGGACGGGCTGGGCAAGGTGGTGTTCGACGATGAGCACGTGGAAACGCGCCAACGGATACTGGACGTGTCGGGTGGAACCGGCAGTGGCGGCGGTACGACCGGCGATCATCTGGTGGCTGGTTTCCGTGGGTTTACGTTCGGGTTGCTGGGCGGTGTGACGAGCATTGTGAAGCACACGTACCAGGGCACGGCCAGCGATGGGTTGTCCGGGTTTATAACCGGGCTCGGCAAGGGCCTGGTCGGTACGGTGACGAAGCCCGTGATCGGTGTGCTTGATCTCGCGTCCGAGACGGCGAACGCGGTGCGGGAACAGAGCAAGGGCTCGAACCGTATCCTGCCGGAGCGGAAGCGACCGCCGCGCACGGTGACCGGTGCCCCGGGTGGGCTGTTGCCGACGTACTCGTACCTGCAGAGCACCGGCCAGCAGTACCTGTTTCTGATCAACAAGCGCAACTTTGCCGAGCAGTTCATGGCGTACGAGCCGTGCCTGCTCGACACGCAAGACTCCAAGATGCGGCTGCTGGTGTCCGTGCAGAACGTTTGGGTTTTTTCGAAGAACGACGAAACGACGAGCATTGTGTTTCACTACCCGATGGGGGAAATCATCTCCTGCCAGCCGCTGACCGTGCAACCGCAGGACCAACAATCGGTCTCGCAGGGTTCGGGCCGTTCGAGTGGTGCCGTTACGAGGAAGACGGCGGTCACCTACATCGAGTTCTGCCTGTCGTTGCCTTCCAAATCGTCCCTCACGCCCAGCGCACCGGAAATGGTGAAACGGCCGCTCGTCCGGTGTCAGAACGAAGAGATAGCGAAGAAGATATGCTATCATGTAAGTGAAATGAACTAGCACTATCCGCGCAAAAACCGTCTCTAATCATTCCTTCTACGCGCCCCACTCTTTTTCGCAGGTAAATTTTGCCAAGTGTATCTACGACGAGCGCGAACAAACGCTCAATATCAACACTGTGATCGAATAGAGCGAGAGCCGCGGCTTCGACCCGCTCACTTATCTTTCGAGATCCAAAGCAATGTGTAATCAAAGCTGTATACATACATCAACTCTCATCACGTGTCATCCGTGACGCCGTCGCCGGATCATGTAATTCCTGTACTTTACGGTAGAGCATCCAAACGAAAACAAGAACAAACAAAACAAAGCAAAAAACCCCCATCTGTGTTATCGAACCGCGAGCAGACTTGTTTTGGTGAATTGAATTTATTAAGTTTCCGTTTGCTGCTAATTGCTGATAGGATGGTTTTTTTCATTTAGGATACGAAAACTTCCCACCAGGCGGGGCTTTTTTATACCATTGAATTTAGGGAACGTACACGCTTCCTTCCTAGGTTAAGAAGTTGTAGAGTAGAAACTTCTTCTATTTTTTACGTTTAACCGGTTTTACTATCGTTCGTGTTTCTGGTTTTATTTTTTATACCGGAATTTGAACGCGAACACCAAACCTGAGGAGAAAATAAATTATTTTCGTTAATCAAAATGTAACCCGCATGTAAGTGTGTGTTTGGTTTGGAAACGGGAGCGTGTTTATGAGTTGTTTTGCAATAATCCGAAACGTTCGTATAGAAAACAGATAACAGATATCGTTATTATCGCTACGCCGAACGACGCTGGCTGTCTTGTAGATGTAGCTGCTACTAATGTGAGCAGCTAGTTTATAATTCAGGAACATCCTTCTTTGTTCTGTTATATACAATACAGTGTATGCATGTACTTGGTGCAATATTTGCTGGAATGTTCAAACACGTCACCGGTTCTCATGACAACGACAAAAGTATGTCAATGCTTACCTGTTGATTGCAAGTACGATTCTAGATTTTTAAGTGTACTCACAATAGTTTGTAGCCTAATGGCAAATCGAATGTATTACGCCCTTGCCCGTCCTAAAATATTTCGTATGAGAAATACGAGCTTTAAAAAATACACACGCATACGAACGCTGTTTAAAATATAAAGTGTTTATTTTATGGCATTAAAGTTCCATTCCAGTGACATGAATGCATGCAACAAGGATAACTATAATAATCTCTATTACTGCCATTCGCAGCCGGTATCTCCTCGCTGCCGAAAATCTTATATGGCCATCCGCGAGGCTAAGCGTAGAAAGAGAAGAATCATCAGGAATGATTCTAGATGGTATGAACGATAAATGTGCTCGGATCGTTCCGGCGCACCTTACGGAGAAAAGAATAATTCGTCTGTGTGGATGATGTGTGGCTTGAAGTGCCTCAGACAGGAGTAATCCACGTAGCGAAGGTATTCCTTCAGTTCGTTAGGTAACTCGAACGAGTGCAACCGCTCGATGAACAGTGGCCCTTTGTGTGCCGTCTCAACGTTCACTCCCTTCCAGACCGTCTCGCGAATAACATCTCGCGCCAAGCGTTTCAACGAAAACAGCTCAAATATCGGTTTACCGTTGATGCACTTCACCGCTCGCCAGGTGCCGTACAAGTGAATCAGCCACTGGTACAGACGACTGTCGAGCATTTCTTCGTTTACGACTTGATCATTCATAAACAGTGCGCAACAGTGTTTCAGAAAGGGCAGCATCAGGTTCGGCTTCATTCGCTCCTCGTTAGCCTGTAGCAGAATGTGCTCGACGATGCCGTCGAGGTCATTACCCGACACGTTCACCATGCAGTCGACAGTACGCTCAAACAGACCGTACTCCTCCATAGAGCGCATCTGACTGTTCCTCAGCACTGGATGCAGCTCAAAAAAAAGTCCTCGCATGCTCGTGTGTATGGCTTTCTTCAGCTTCTCCAGCGTAATCGTTTTGGTAAATGCGGCAAACTCCTCGAACAGCTGCAACGTTTTCTTCGCTTTGGTTTGATTGCCATTTTCACACACGAACGCATCCCGTACCATATTGTTCAGCTCGTCGTCGATCATACCGTACACCGGCTGCTGATAGAGCTCATCCAGGATCTCATTCAGCTCCTGGCGTTCCGTCGATACCGGGCCACATTCACAAAGCACCATTAGGGCAAGAATTTCATAATTTTCGATCAGCTTTCGGTACAGCAAGCGGATCGGCATCCGTTTCTCCCACCGTATTTCTGTCTCAATAAAGTACGGAATCAACGACGTTGAGTGGTAGCTCATCAGTGCGGGCCGCAGAATATCGTTCACGTCGTACCGTCCACCGGCCACCTTGGCCGAATGGTGTTGACGATTGAATAAGATCTTGAAGCATTCGATTTTATCACCCAACCGATAGTTCGCTCTCATGGCGAACAAATCCATCTCGCTCATGCCGTCTTCGTCATCCGACAGCAGCGCATCCTCCGCTTTGATGGCAGCGAGTAGACATTTCAATATCGGCGCATTACCCGTCACGATCGCCACCATGTACAGCGGGGTGCCTGGTTCGAACAATGGGCCATCGTCCACCGTTTCCCCACGAGCTGTAAGAGCTTCGACAAGATCCAAACGATTTTGCAGCACGCCGTAATAAAGCGGCGAAACGCACTCGCTAGTAGTTTTCCCATCTCCGAGCTTCTTTTCTAGCTCCATCAGATAGCAGATAATCTCCACCGGGGCGGATCGTTCACAGGCGAGTGCTAGCGGAGTCAATCCTTCGTAGTCTTGTGCAAAAACGGGTGGGGTGAGTTGTTCCGCGACGTACTTTACCACATCCAAGCTTTGGCTCATGCTGGCATGATGCAGTACATTCCTTCCGTTGCCATCAATTTGCTCACCGAAAGCACGTGTCGGTTTCCGTTCGCTGGTAGCCTGCATAAGCGCTTCGAGATTGCCTTCTTTAACCGCAGACAAAATATCTGCGTCGCACATTTTGATACCGTGGGCAATCGTGGGCTGCAAAGAAAATAAACCGCACGTTGAAATGGTAAGAGCCGCTTTACCAGTACTACGGGGAAGAAACCTTTGCCTTTCAACCTTACCGAGCAGAATAACAGAACGTTGCTGGACAAAGACCTTCGTTTAAATTCGTTCCTGGCTTCGCTTCTTCCTTCGTTCTTGGTGTTAGTTAGGGCGCGGGATGGAGTGGGTGTGTTCATTTCGACCACTGACGTTGACAGAAGTGGTTGAAAGGGATATTATTTTGATTTTGATCGATCATGATACCTCGGATCATTAAAAAATACATACATTTTACGATCATGTACTCCACTCGTATAGTATAATTTCAAATCCATCGGTTGAACTGGGGAGTACACGAACAAATTGACTAATAAATTTAATCTAAACATGGTGAAACATACTTAAATCTCGTAAATATTATTTATACCACTTTCTTTCTAAAGCCTGTCAAACATGTTGAAATATTTCACCAGGTTTCAAATATCCCTCAGTTGTTATGAAGACAATTTAGATTATTATATGTTTCTTGGAAAGTTTTGTGAAATAGCAAATGAGTTCATGGCACAAATACACGAAATATTCTTTAAAATCAATTTACATTCTGCTCGTTTCTAGTTATTTCTTCTGATAAAAAGTGGGTGAGTAGTATAGTATAACAGTAGGAGCTGGATGGCTGATGACGATTTTTGATGATGATGATGACAGTTTTGACAGCTTTCATTTTCTTAAAACATTAAAGAAAAAAGAAAAGAAGGTCGTGTTTGTGTGGTGCTGCTGGAGTTTCAAGATTTTGTAAAAAATCTTGCTTCTTGTGCAATTAAAGTAAAAGAAGCATACTGAACCGGTGTATGTTTCCACTACCCGCGGCAAAGGAATGCCTAACACCCCAGGCTGAGCAGGTTATGTCGCCGTAGTGTGCTGATTGTGCGATCGCTTCCTCCCTCGTCTGTCTGACGTCGTACTTTTTTACGCAGGTAGAGTGCAAGAGTGAAAAAACCGCCCGAGACGACTGTGGCTGCTGTGTCTTACAGGAAAATATACATCACCGCAGTACGGTGGGTCTGTGCTTCAATCTATCCTCCACCCCGGGGGCCCGGTTTTCACCGGGAAATCGTTCGTTCCAGCTATTTGAGGAGTGGTTGGTGATGCACCGTGCGATGAAAGTGCCTGTGTGTGTGTTCGAAATTATTTGCTGCCGTGAAGGGTGCGGAAAATCATAAAGTGACCGGTGTGCATGAGTGTGTGCGCGCGCGTGTATGCAAGGGGTTTTATGTGTAAGGAATACAAGGCAGGAAGTGTGCCTGGCCCAAACCGAAAGAAGCAGAAGAAAATCGTCTATAAATCGAGAGGAAGTTTTGTTCACGTACTTCAAACTGTTGGCTGTCATTTTTGCCTGTGTCGAAAATCCATAGCCTACGCAGCACGGTCAGCAAAAAATTGTGAGCACCGACCGCCGCATGCGAGAAACAACGGCAGAAAAGTGATCCGTACAACAAGTGTGCACCACTCCATTCTGGGGGCAAGTAAAAGTTGTGCAAGCAAAATCGATTCAATTGCCCGGCGGAAGGTACAGTGTGATTCCGTTTTTGGGCGTGAAATCCTCTTGCACCCATCGGCAACCCGGGAACGGCAACCCGCGGAAGGAAGCTCGTGAAAATCTCGTTTTCAGTCGCCTTTGCCGGAGTGTCGTCCGTGTCCGTGTGAAAAGCACAGCAACAGCCATGCTACCGTTCACGCCGCCAATCGTGAAGCGGCTGCTCGGCTGGCGGAAAGTACCGTCGGACGACTCCGCCGAGGGGAAATGGTGTGAGAAGGCGGTGAAAAGTTTAGCGAAAAAGATGAAGAAAACGAGTGCCCTGGAGGAGCTGGAACGGGCGCTGACGGTGCAGAGCTGCCATACCAAGTGCATACCGATACCGAGGTAAGCGAACGTTGCGTTGAGGAGGGGACGGGGTTTCGGGTTGAGAAATCGTTCGTGAAACCGTTCACGAAAGAAGCAGCAGTAGCAGCGGTAAGCCTTGGATAGAGAGTTTAAGCAATGAGCTTAACTAATCAACTATAAAAAAACACGTTTTGGGTAGGATCACAAAACGCATAGGAAGGTTTTTTTTTAGAGCATGCCCCGTGAGTGCGTCTGTTTCTATGTGTGTATGTGTGCGCGCGCGCGCGAAAAAGGGACCATGATTCAAACTCGTTCGTCCCCCCC
>JXXA01007663.1:0-10246 GCA_000956255.1 Anopheles punctulatus
TGGTGAAGAGGTTGAGCAAATATTTAGACAGGGATTCAATTTTTCCCAAACAATACCCCCTAGACATGAAAGGCAGGGCTTAATGGGAGGAATGGTCGGGAAGGTGGAAAATAAAAAGGATGTGATCGGTAGCTACCGGCGTTCAGTGTGCAGTTGCTGGTGGTAAGGACGAGGTCGGTCGCAGGACAACACTACACACACACATTCAGTGCGATGGCGGCCTCCAGTTGCAAAAGTGTGGCCCCGCTGAGGCAAAGTGATTTCAGCATTGAGCATATCCTGACACGCGCTGGTGAACGGTACAGCAAGCGGCGCAAGCTATCGAGTGAAGCGTCCAGTTGTCGAAGTTGCTGCACAAGCAGCCCAGGAAGTGAGCACAGTGATGGGGCCGAAGGTGAAGATCGGTTGCGTGACGAGACCGGTACGGAAGCCGATGAAGAGGAGCTGGAGGAAGAGATCGACGTGGGTCAAACCGGACGACCGGATGCCGGATTTATGCCGGCGGTACCCGGCTGTGGTGGGATGCCAACGTTCGACTGGCTGTACTACACACGGTACCATCCGCCGAAGTTGCCACGTAAGTGTCCACAAGTCGTCCACAAACGTCACACGCACGAGACTCTAACGAACTTTCCGACTAAGCAGGTCCCCAAAAATCGGGTCCCGTCAAACGTACACCCGGCCGCCTGCCCCGTGTCCCGTTTACGCCGGCCCAACTAAGTGCCCTGGAGGACGCCTACAAGGTGTCCACGTACCTGAGCTCCGAGGAAGCGAACCAGCTCGCCTACAGCCTGGAGCTGACTAACACGCGGGTGAAAATTTGGTTCCAAAACCGACGGGCGAGGGATCGCCGGGAAAAGCGGGAAGCAGCACTAGCCGTCGGTGGTGGAAACTCCATGACGTTACCACCGCTTTACGGCGCGGCGGCTGCGTCGACGATACAGCCGGGCGCTACAGCAAGTAACAGCCATCCGTCGTCACCATCCAGTGCTGAGGCATGCGGTAGTAGACGCAGCAGAAGCCCCAACGCCGACAGAAGCTACTAAAAGCGCATTGGTGCGATTCGTATGTGTGTGCGCGTGCAGAACGATATGCGAACGACTAGCAAGATGTTGTGATACGACGGAACAATCAACGGTACAGTGATTTTTTTTGATAGTGCATTTTTAATGCATTTTTGTACATATGATACGTTTAAAGTTTAAGCAGTGCTGCAGTTTTGTATGCATCCTTTTATAAACGAAAGTGCGATCTACAGTTGAACCAATTTTGTAAAAAAAAAAAACCTGTATAAAGTGTAAAAGTACTTATGGTTAAGATAATAAAGATTATTTACATTCAGTTGATTGCAAAAGAAAAAGATTATGTGATGCTACCTGCCAGGCGTTGAAAAGGATATACTAACCAATATATCGTAGCTGGATGTACGAACCATCATGACATGCCCAGCAATGATTGCTTTCAGTTCGTTCACTGTCTAATAAAATATTTGATTTTCGAAAAATACTTGAATTTGAAATTGGCAAAACGTTTAGTCAATGATGTTTAATAAACTTAAGAGCAAAGCAGTGTTTTATTCTTATTGGCATCGCACTTCGTTCAACACATTTTGCTAGTATGAGTGCGTAATAGACCCTAGATCCCGGATCTTACTGTTAGGCTGTTACAGCTAAGGAAACTCTGCGCAACAGACATTTATGCACAGCATTAATGTTTGTAGACGTACGGATGTTGTTACGATGCTCTCATACACAAAATACGTCCAACTTCATGAATATTTTCTTATCCGCTTAGAGCTAGGCGTATCGGTATAGGCAGAATATCTATTTCAAAGAAGTAGCAATTGTATGGTATAGATATTACCATTGTTGTTTGTCATCATTTTCTCATTCATTAACACGATATGTTCTTTATCAGGTATTACCTTCAATTGTTTTGTGGCACCATAATTACAATGTTTTTAAAATAGACTGAAAACTTCTCGCAAATCATATTTAAACAGCTATAAAATGTGTTTGCTATCAAATCACCTATTAGCCCCTCATTGATGCTTTTTGTCCATCGGCATCGGCGTAAAAATAGTCATTAAAAATGTTTGAAAATATAGTCTGGAAAAAGTGAAAACAAAAGTAAAACTCGAAGCTGAAGTAAAACTCGCACAAATAAGAAACGTATAAACACCTAGCACACTAATCGGATTGAAGGAAGGCAAACCTTTACATGCTGCTAAAACGCACGCTAAAAATAAAATCCTATTTTGATATTGTGTAACTTAATGAAGTAAGATTATAATCTACTCTAGATTCTGCGATCTGCTCACACACTAACTGTTCCACCATATGTTTTCCAGTACTTTACCGGGCATATATGCCAGGTATGCAACCAAATCCACGAAGGCATCCGGTTTGTTACAAAGAACGTAGTATCTGTGGTGAAGGGATTAAATCGAAAACCCATATCATCCTTTTGGACCATGCATCTCCGACTTGGGAGAATATGAATACTTTCTCACAAGTTCACTTTATACAACGAAACGGTTTGTTTGTGGTTCATATAATACATCGAAGAATGTCATTCTATTTTGAAAACAAAAAATAATCCCTTCCAAGCAAGAACAATGGCGACCATTTCTTTTTTGTTGTCTTTTCTAAAATTTCCTAGACAATCTGAACGCTATCTTTGCCCAGTATGAATTCATTTGCATCTTGTTTAAACGGTAAGCAAAGAAAACGAATAGCTTACAGTGTTTGCCCTTAAAAACATCAATAATTGAACATACTTCTAACTACCATACTTTGTGTGCAAGAATCTGTTTTACAGGTGTTCGGTAAACCTCCCTCATCTTTTACGCTGTACATAATTGGTGCTACTGCTGCTGCTCTTGTGATAGCACACGCTGTGGATTATTGTTTATATGCACATCGATCTAGCTCTTTATCTACCTGGGAAGATAAACAACAACACTGATATTGCGGAATAGTTTATCTTCTTCAGTAGATATACACACATAGATAAACAAGCGCCAGAAGCTTTAATTTATTTTCATTCCTCTTGCGGTTCTGCCCTTTTGCGTGCATGCTTTTCCCTCCGTAGCTGCTGCTTAGGGATATCTATTTCAAAATTTGCCATTTTATGTTCATTCCCTGCTGTCCAATTCCAGTTGTACATGTGCCATTTACAGAACCCTTATTGCTGATCGAAAGAGTGAATACGTTGTGCGTAGGCCTTACCTCCTGTATCGCGTGTTATTTTTTGCATGTTATTCTCATCTGGTGGCGCGCGCATTGAATTAGTCTAGCTTATATTGTTGTTGGTGTTGCATCGCGCAAATCACGCGAACAAAATTACCTTCAATTGTCACCGGTGACATGTACAATCACGTGTAAAGAAAGCGGGTGCGGATGAACCATTACATGGCGTTAATGTTTTCGTTTTGTTTTGCGTATACTAATAATTTTCCGCAGCGACAATGAATTTAGTAACCAGAACCAGCCGCACATACCTATCTCTTTTTCGAAATTCTCAAGCTGCATCAGCCGAGAATGAAGGGAAATGGTGCATTGAATTATGACAGTAATGCATTTTCAGTAATGCTTCCGGCCTGGGCTGTTTCAATCCTTCACGCAAATGATCGATTCCCGACCTTTGCCGACACCGATCCACTTCACTGGCACGTCTAGATCGTTCTCGATTAGTCGAATGTAATCCTGCGCCTGCGGAGGAAGTTCACCGAAGTCGCGCACGTTCTCCGTCGACTGTAGCCACCCGGGCACGGTGATGTAGTTCACCTCAACTTGGCTTAGATCGGTGATCGAACCGGGGAAGTAGTCGATCTTTTTGCCATTGAGGTTGTAGCTGAAAAAATACGTAATATATCGAGTATAAAAGGATGTTTTGTCAGTGTTTTTCAAACAAACAAACAATAAAAACTAGTAATTGCTACGAATCGGTTACCGCCGTTTGATATGTTAAACAGAACAAGATCATGCGTTTTAACTTTATGTTGCTCAAGCAAATTGTTAGCTCAAGAGATTATCAAACATTAAATATAGAATTGCCATATAATAAGTGAAATATTACAATTTCAGCGAAAAAAATGCTACAGCGTGTTGTGTAGCACACCACACGCTCATGTAGAAGCATATCTTACGGTGATAACGGTGATTACGGTGAAAATTCTCTGCTCTTACCTTACGGCTACTTTAATTTCCTTGAGCGTATCCAAGATGTCCAGCTTCGTTAAACAGATCGCAGTGTATCCGTTCACGATGGAGGTATATCGCAGCAGTGCCAGATCCAGCCAACCGCATCGACGAATTCGCTGTGTCGTGACTCCAACTTCACCGCCACGCTTCTGTAGCAATGATCCAATTTCCTAAGGGATAAACCAAGCAAAACTTGCAGATAAAAATCGTTGCCCTTCGGCTGTCCAAATTCGTCAGCACTATTTACATCTAGCAGTTCCGTTGGGAAGGGTCCGTCTCCCACGCGGGTAGTGTAGGCTTTAACGACACCGATCACCTCACCGATCGCTTGCGGAGGCAATCCCAGTCCCGTCAGCACTCCACCGATACTGCAGTTGCTGCTCGTCACGTACGGATAGGTTCCTGCGAACACGTGTAAGTGATAGAAAATTTAATCCACGATCTTCCCGAGCCTCAGCCCAGGCTTGCGTGTTGTCTACCTACCGAAATCAATGTCCAGCATGGCGGCGTTCGCTCCCTCGACCAGTACGCTCTTTCCTTCCTTGAGCGCCGTGTGCAAGTACGACACGGAGTCTCGCACCAACGGTCTCAACCGTTCGGCATACTCCCGATATCTAAGTAACGTGGTAAGAAGCAAAGGTCCAACACAAGTCCATCTGACGCCATCGCTTCCTCCATCATCCATCACCGCCCCCACCACAGAATAGATACGGTCACGGTGGCCAGCGGAGGAAAACGGAGGAGGACGGACGGAGTAGTGACCACCTTTACTTACCGTGCGAGCTCTGCGTTGACGTCCACCGAGAAATCGGGATAGAGCCGTTTGTACATCGCTACCAAAGCTTCAAACCTGCAGTCGGTGTGCCGGTCCATTTTTCAAGAAGCACGTCCAAGGCGGCATTGCGTTTACGGATTTATAAAAAAAGAAGAAAAAAAACACAGCAACAACAGAATTAGAAACATCGCCAACGATAAAACATAATTTCACCCCGACACTTACTTTTCACTGAACATCTTGAAGTCACCCAACAGATCCGAAACGCGAATGCCGTTGCGGGTCGCTTTGCTGGAGTAGCACGGACCGATGCCTTTCTTGGTCGTGCCGAGGGACTTGCCGCCCTTTTCTGCTTCCTGCAGGCCATCCACCTGTTGGTGCAGGTCCAGCACCAAATGGGCGCGGTTGGAAATAATGAGCCGATTTTCCCAGTTCTTTAATCCCTTCGCTTCGTTCTTGGCAAGCTCGTCGAACAGACCGGGCAGGTGCACAACGACGCCATTGCCTGTAAATACACGAGAGAGAGAACCAAAGTCATGTTAGTGTGAAAATATATTGCTGTGATTGAAATATTGAAACGTTTTACAGTTCTACAAACGGAAGCTATTAACATTTTACTTAGTTATAATTAATTATAAATAACATTAATCGTTCGAACATAGAAAACAAAAACATCTGCAAATAGTTTCCACCGAGCCTTTGACAGTGGCGTTGTAACGTATTATTAATTGAAAACAGTCAATCCGCCACGCGGAATGCTTTTTTAACAACCCACGTGCCGTATGCCAGCCACCGCGTTTCGTGTCACCCAACAGCCGATGGAACACAGGGTGGCGAGCGGTGAGTACAAAAAAAACACAATCCATTTTTATGGACCGTACGGCATGTGTAAGAGGGCATACTTTTGCTCATGCCCTTTATCAGCGGTATCCTCTCTTGGCCAACCATAGGGACGTAGTTTGTTGATGAGCTTAAAACAAACTACTCTGTTCTGCCGTAAAAGCGTGCACTTCATATTGTGAGGAAAATGGATCTAGGCTTGAATAATACTTCCTCGGTGATTAATTTGGTTTTTTTGGTAAACACATTTCTATAACTCGATGTCTATAAACTATAAAACCAATTCGAGTATATATTTTTACTGATAGATTTGCGATATTTTTTCCAGAAATCATACAAGTGCTACTACGAGCATTTCATCTAAGACGTGTTTCTAAGTGAAGTGAACAGTCGTAAATAATCCAAATCCAAACAAAACCTCTAACGATGCAAACCCGACTCCTAAAGGCAACACACAATGTTCCTAACCGATAACGACAAACAAAAGCTGGAACCACCAGCCGAACATTTGATCGATAAACACATTTTCTCATATTTTTGATTCATTTTTTTTCCTTTATATAAAACTCCTAAAATGCTACAAGGTCCCAACTATCCCCGCACCGTCGGTCAGAACACGTTGCCACACACCAGAGCGTCGGTGTTTAGAGGGGAATGTTAAACTAACCTTGAACGCAACCAGAACGAATCCAAGGATTCGCTTGCGTTTGCGTTTGCGTTTTTTTTTTCTATTGCCAAAATGAACGTTCTGATTCGCCGATGACACAAAGTTTTGGTCCTGGTCGCTTATTGTTCGTCGTATGGTAATGGTTTGATTAATTTGTTAGATTATGGGTCCGCAAAACATGCGGCGATGATCAGGGCAGCAAAGCGGTCCCAACGCATGGTGGGAAAGAAGTGGGCGGGGGTAAAGGGGGACAAACAAAGTATTGCACAGTATACAACGAAACCGTGGGGTGGGTTGCACCCAACCAGGCAGACAAACTACAAGAAACTAACCCGAAACAGCGATTAAATGTTTATGACATTCCCGGACTCTGATAGGTTGATGGCAGAGCAGGGCAAAGAAGTTTGAAAGCGAAAGTAGTCACACAAAAATAAAATGCACGAAAAATGTTTCAGCGAAATTAATGAGCTTAAACTGTTTACAGCTTTTTGCACGATCGCTGTTTAGTGAACAACAGGACGAACTAAACAAATGGAATCACTCGAACTTCACTACATTGGTCGAATGCCGTTTTGGGATCGAGTTTCTCCATAAACAACATTAAAGCGACCGTGAGTCATTCTTGTTAAGATTTTTCCTTGAATTCAAGTTTTATATTGAACTATATTATTTTTCGTTCGATGTGTTCGAACGATTCTATTGAAACGTTCGATCAGAAAATGCTTTAAATTTCAAGATAACAGTTACAATATGTTATGGTTCCCATCAAGAGATAGCACAACTCAAACAAGGCTAAAACGTTGCATTATATTCCAAGATTAGCTTTGTTTGATCATTTTTAAGTGCTTGGAAGAGTGATCGTTACTTAGTGTCAGTATAGAAAAAATGAAAATGGTTGTAATTTGTTATTCACTGGGATTTTAATGTACGTAAAACATTGAACTGAAGTATAGATTGTCGTTATTAGTTCCAAACTAACGTTGACTCTGTTCCATACTGCTTCAGTTTATTTCGCGCTAGAGATCGCTGGATGGATGGATCTTGGAATATTTGTCTAGAACGCTGATGTTTTGAATGTAGCAAACATGAAATACTTATAGATGCTTTACACATATAACCCCAATTTGCAACCGATTTCCGTAGTTGTGCAATAATTAAGCTATATTATCTGCCAATAATAATTTGCTTAAATTATTACAGTTCATCTCGGACGCGGCTGCCAGCATGGCTACTGGACCGTTGAATGTGGTCTAGAATTATACACACGATCGAAACCAAAACCATAACCACCCACCCAGGACTGCCGTGTCAATGATTGCATTTTGCTCATTACATCTTAAAGACTTCCTCCGTATATATTCCCCCTATCTGTTCTCACCCGTACCGAGAGCAATTACTTCGTTGTGCATCACACATCAACAATCTCCATCTACATCAGCACAGAGTCCACAGCGATCACGTAAATTGTCATGTGATGATAGGGAGGCTTGACGATGAGCTCACGAGCTCACAAGCTCGCTCGCCTCACTCTCTTATCCCCCCATCCGATTGTCCCCAGTAAATGTTGACTTCGCAGATGTTCGCACCAGCAGCATTCCCCACAAAATGCCTGCTATGCTTTACAGGCAAAAGACAAGTGGATACACGTTGCAGAAGATAACACGACGCCAGCGAGCATGAACAACTTTGGCCACAACGTTGGGTTTACCTTGGGTGATCACACTGGCAAGGTATCGAGACACGATTGACGGTGAGGCAAGATGGCACCAACGAGAGCGGTACAAAATGGGGCAACCACTTGCAACACCACGAGACGTTGCACGTCAATGGCAGTGGGTCGCGTTTTGCACTTGATTTTTGTTCATGCTACGGCACAATGGTGTCCCTGTCCGAGGTTACGCTGTCGGCCGTCCTGACGCTGACCTTATGGCTAAATAAAACGATCACCGGTCCGAAGGATGTATTAAGTGTAGTAGAAGCTATCTTTGAACGCTGTAAGTCACTTTTGGTTTTAATGTTGAATTCATACTCTTCTCTACAGTCAGTGAGTGAAAAAATATATTCAAATCTATAAAACGTTCTATTTGTAGACATATTCAACTTAGTTTCACCTTAATTAAAGAAGAAACAGTCAAATAAAAAGAAGCTCACAAGTTATTGAACACAAGCAAAACTGCTGCAATCATACATGGGGAATGCAACATCATACGAGAGGAACAAATTATAGCAATATATGCAGAAACACACGTACGCTGATAAGTTTTCAGCAAACTGCGATAAGATGTTGGACAATCAGTGCGATAGGTTGTTAGGGAAAATTTGATATGCACTTTTTATCAAACCTGCGTATTTGTCTCTCTCTCCTTGACCTGAAACAGGGCGCAATTGGTCCAAAAAAAACTGTCATGCCTTTTTAAAAAATATTTAAAAGCTACTATGGATACTTTCAATACCGATTATTTAAAAACGGCTAGTTCTAGCGACAATTTGGAGTTAAATTAAATAAGCACTTTTACGGCAGTTGTCAAATCAGTAATTGTCGATTATCCTGGATCGAATCCTCATCTCCAAAACCTCATCTCGTCTTTGATGGCGAACTTACCGATAATAGAGGTGCTCTTTTCGTGGATAATTCCACTGGGTAGAAGATGAAAATCGAAGCTCTTCCCATCGACTACCACCGTATGGCCTGCGTTGTTGCCACCCTGTAATGAGAATGATAACGAAAGTAAGATATTGAAAATTCAAACAACGACGTCAAAGTATACGGTCATCGGCATCATTAAACACTCCACCGGATCGGATCTTGAGCCGATGAAAGCTCTTGTGGAAACGCTTACATAATCGGGCGTGTCCAACGGTAACGGCCTGCAGGCGGTTACTGTGTTCGGATGATAATTATTGGTAAACAATGGTAATGGTTTTACGCGAGGAGGTTAGAGTGTAAGCAAAACAAACTTTTTTGCTCGTACCGCACGTATACAAATATTCTCATACCCGTTGATCAGAGTAAGAACGAAGACAGGTTTTCCCCAACCGATGGGTCGAACATTTTGCAGCAATATATTTTTGGCTACCGGTCGTATACAAAATCCAAGCAACCACCGGATTAACCCTGGTGATCGCGAATGGTGGAACCCGTTAGAAGACGGTCCTACGGGCTAGGAAGGAATGGTTACGTACAACCACACCACCACCTGCGTTTCATCGTCCTGCATGTCTTAGCGAGGAAGATCGGCTTCATTCTTTATTTTCACTGATGCTACCAGTTGTTCCATCCGAACGATTTTGGCGAAACGTTTCAAGTGCAAGACGGTGCACGCCTGCGTACTCCGCTCGTTTACCGCACCGCGAACGATCGGCTCGACTCTGGTGAAACACGAAATAGAATAAATAACACGAACCGAAATCATCTCGTGTTGCGCCGGGTTACGTTCGTGTTAGGTTTTTTTTGCATTTCTTACAGGCCCGTGATGGTCACCTTGGTTCGGGCGTATCATCCCGCGCTCACCTCACCTCATCTACGGAAAATTCGGCCATGTATCGCCTGCCCATACCCCCGGTTTCGTCTTCAGTTGCTCGTTCCTCACCGGGGTCGGATGAACGCGTCTGCTATTCTTATCACATGTGTTAACATGCGCAAATTTCCACTGACCGCTGGGGGTCATGTGATGAAAACAACGACTTCAGGAGGACGGGGGAGGAAGGATTAACCGCGGGTGAAAAGTTTTACGTCTCGCGCCGAACCACAAGCGGGAT
>JXXA01007669.1:0-25768 GCA_000956255.1 Anopheles punctulatus
AAAAAAAATTAACCATAATTTTAGATTATTAATAATTTCAAGCCGCACGGGCTCGTACGAGATACGGCCTAAAAAGTGTTGTTAAATGATTAATGTTTTCGCTGTATGATCAAGATCGACTGGAACTTTTAAGCTCTCGTATTATTCCGCGTTCCTTACGACCCCGTCCCAACTCGCGACGAGTGCTGTTTACTTAACAACTTAGTACAACAACGTGGATAAAGATTGCGTGCTGGGTCGCCAGTAGGAAGTACCACCAAACAACGGCTCCACATCGTTCTGCATTTAATTACCACGTTTGAGTGACCGGTCAAATGGCGATTACAGCTACGACGAAAGCATTAACAAGAATTTTACATTACAGGATCGAGTTGCATGTTGTTATTCCTTACATGAGTCTGTAAATATTAGTTGTGCTGTGGTCAATGAATTTAGTTGTGCTTTTAGTTAGAGCAAGTGCACATTTCGCTTGGGTAACACCGTATTATGATTTGTTAAAAGTATTTTGCTGAATCCTGTAAGTCAAACATTTACTCGAACCATGACTAAATTCATCAAAAGCGTAGCATCAATAACGCAGCGTGACCAAAACATGGTGAAGTGGGGAAAAAAGTCAAGAAATTCGGCGTTAAGACCAATCGATGGCTCCACACATCGCGTGTTGGAGGGAGCAGTAAAGAACAAAATTTTAATCAACTACCGTTTGCGACAAGCCGTAGATCATAGTACCATAAATGGAATCCGGTATCTTGGAACACGATGCAATATCTATGGAAGGTAAAGCGAAGGCTCGCTTCAAAGGCAAACCAAGTTGGTTAAAGCTTTCCTCGCTACGCAATCTTAAATGCTTGCAGGTGCTTTTGGGTGCTAGTTTTGTGTGGATCGTTCGCATCGATGGTTTTCGTACTGCTCTTCACAATCGACACGTACGACGAGACCGTCAGCGTTAACCCAGACACTTCCTACCTCGTGTGGAACAGCACATTTCCGGCAATATCGTTGTGCTACGCAAAGGGACGCACGAATCAGATATCGAGCTTTCTGAAGGAGTATTGGAAGACCACTAACTTTACTCCACTCAAGAGGTAAAGCAAAGTTTTGCAATATTTTACTATGACGGTAAAAGTGTACTTACTTTAAGCACGGACTATTTGTGGCCAAAACTGGCACAAACGTATCTGTTTGTGAGCCCTAATAGCAATTTAGATGAAGACACCACTGCAATATGCGAAGGCTTGAACAGTACATGCAATCTCAATCTGAACGTGATGAAGGATAAGGTAAGGAAGGAAGTAAAACTTTGAAGAACTAGAACGTATTTTGAATATGGGGATTTTTCTATAACTAATTGTACGTTTATGCTGTTTAGTTTCTTCCTTCGAATTGCAACGATGTGCTGTTTGACGTAAAATACATAGGAGTTTCACTTGACTGTGCACGTATTTTTCGATACACTCTAACTGAGATGGGCAGCTGCTTCACAACGAACAGCATCGTCTACCAGCAAGTTTTTATTAATTTTAAAATGTTTGATTTGCAGTTCATTGAAGGCTACACAATGTAGCAGTTACATTTATCTTTATATACTCTCTACTATAGCGAGCTTCAGTTCGACCGTTTGCCGTTGAAATTTAACGTTTGGACTCGCAAAAGGACCCTGGAGTTTCGGTACCGAAACCACGACACTATCAACTATGTGGTAAGTGAGGGACAATTAACGTTCTTTATAATTAAAATTGGTTATTCTGTTGCAACATTCCTTCTCTCAGATGTACATCCATAGCCCGGACGATTATCCCAATTTTGTAGAGCCCTTTTATGTACTAAGAAAGTCCGGTGTCGTATCGCATTTAATGCTGCAGGTAAAGCCTACATTCTTCTTTGATCATTTTTATAGTTTTTAATACGATTGATTAACTATTAATGAGTCATAGATTACGGAAACTGTAAACAAACCGGAGGTGAAGGACGAGCCAATCGAAAAGCGTCAGTGCAAGTTTCCGACCGAGAAACTGTCGTCTCATCTGCATTACAGCTTCTCGCAGTGCTTTTTGTACAATCGAATTCAATTGGAAATGGCGATATGCAACTGTACCATACCAACATCTCCCAAAGAATGTACGTTCGTTTTAGCTGTGTTACATGCAGACATTCTAATTGTTTTTGGTTGTAATACTTCTAGATGAAAAATTTTATTGCGATATTCATGGTCTTGTATGCATAAACAAAGGTATGATGGTGATTGTGAAATGCTTGTACCATGAAATACATTTTGTTCCAAGTATTTTATTTTACTTTTTAGCAAATGTAAAATACTACACAAAACTCGTGCACACCCAACATAAGGAAAGCTCGTGCATGCAATCGTGCGAGTCACTTGAAACCCACGTCATTGGGTAAGATGTTGTGAAAAATGTAAAAATGTTATCTTTTTTCCCAATACTGATTCGTACCGTATCGTGCTATCGATTTTCAGTGAAACGTACTTTCCCACCAAATCCAGTTCAGAACCTGGGAAAGTTATTCTAGAGGTGTTGAACGTTCCGACTTTTCGATACCAAAGACGAATCATAAGAAACAAACTGGATTTTGTTGGTAAGAAACTGTTGCAATATACTGTTGAGTATTTCGTTCTTACGTTCCTACAGTTTCTTTAGGTGGTATAGGTGGACTATTTTTTGGAATCTCGCTGATCAGTATCATAGAATTGGTTTATTCCATATTCTTGAAACCGTATCATCTCCAAGTCCAGCTGACTCGATAAAATGGAAACTAAAGTACGATAAATTCCGGTTCGTACAATAGATTAAAACGCGTCTATAATCATACTACTAATGTTTTGAACCATTTCGGTAACGAAATCCCTTGTAATATATTTAAAAATACTTCCCATATACCGCAGCTGATGCTTACGCATGAAACACACACTCACACAGCTGTAAACGCTGCTTGACATCGGCAAATGTCATAACAAACGCATAAGTAAACAAGTGAAGCCCGGCTGAAAATGAATGCTCTCGGAAGGTGTTGCATGTTTCGATTGCAACCTGCACTTTTAGCCACAACAATAACCGGTAGCACGTGCCGCGTATTTTCACGACCACAATGCTATAAGGCAGTGAATAGACGTGCGATAACAGAACTGAAAAACTTACGTCGTGATCCCCCAAAGGATGCTCCCGCTGCCGGTTCGGATAAAAGAACGCTGGCCGAAGCATTACATGCTCGAATTCGTGCTACTGGACCAATAACGGTTGCAACCTATATGCGAGAAGTGTTACTAAATCCCAGAGCAGGATACTACAGTACGAAGGACCATGTTTTCGGTACGGCAGGAGATTTTATTACGGCGCCGGAAATCGGTCAAATATTCGGTGAGGTAAGTTACGAAAGTCAATACACGGGAGGCCTAGTGTCTTACGGTATGCTTATCTTCTAGCTGGTTGCTGTTTGGTGTATCAATGAGCTACAAAAGTTCAACTATGATGGACAAATTCAACTTATTGAGCTGGGTCCGGGTAAAGGCACGCTGATGCAGGATGTGTTGCGTGTATTCGAACGGTTCGGACTGTCGAAGGAAAGGCTCAGTGTTCATTTGGTGGAAATGAGCCACAATTTGCAGCGTAGTCAAGCCGATCGACTTTGCCATGGAACGGTACATCGAACGTCCACTGAAGAAAATGTGCCATACGTACAGGAAGGTACAACTGCTTCTGGGGTAAACGTTCGATGGTACAGTGACGTTGTGGAAGTGCCAAAAGCGTTTTCTATCGTACTTGCAAACGAACTCTTCGACGCCCTGCCAGTACATGTGTTCTGTAAACAAAGCAACGAGACCAGTGCCACATGGAAGGAAATTCTGGTTGACATTGATCCCGCGCAAAAGGAACCGGCATTTCGTTTTATCCAGTCGAACAAGGCCACACCGTACTCGGTCGTGTTTGGCAAGCGATTCGGAAGCAAAATGCAACTGTTGCACGATCGAAATCGTGTCGAAGTTTCGTTTGAGACGGAACAAATAGCGCAAAACATAGCAAAGCGTCTCGAGGAGCATGGGGGTTTTGGGCTCATAATTGACTACGGCCACGAAGGTGACAAAACGGATACGCTAAGGGTAAGAAACGTTACAGCTCTTGGAGGACGCATTTTCACAATATTTGTCCTTTACGGACGTTTTTCTCAACAGTCTTTTAAAAAGCACAAACTTCATGATCCCTTGCAAGATCCGGGAACCGCAGATTTAACGGTCGATGTGGATTTCGCATTTTTGAAGCACTTCTTTGAACAGGACGATAAAGCAATTACACTCGGGCCGGTCAGTCAACGATCGTTCTTGGAGGCAATGCAAGGTTCTGCACGGTTAAAGGTATGCTGTAAATTATAGAAAAGGAATTTCATGTGGATATTTTTACATATTTCCATTGCTTTTTTTCTCCCACGATCCATGCAGACTTTGCTTGATGCCACTGACGATGAGAACTATCGAAACATGCTAAACCATGGCTACGATGAGCTTACGAACCCAGCTAAAATGGGAGAACGTTTCAAGCTGCTGTCTGTCTTTCCGTCATCGTTGAAAAATTTTCTTCAGGGATCGAACAAAGTGGCGGGGTTTGAAAATCAAAAGTGATACGAAACGGTTAACGTTTTGTTGAAATGTAGAAACAGTTGCGATGAAAAGAATGGAATAAAATAGCTGCAGTTTTTTTTTCAGTGTAATTATTATTTTTCAGAAGCTATTATTCACGTTACATTTCATTACATGGAAAACCAAAATATCTCTCTCAGCGACCATCTTTGCACCGCTACATCGTCCCAATTCTTTCGCCGATCGTGTACATAACTGCGTTATGCAGGGGCGTTTATATTATTCTACTTTTTACCTGTCCCCGATCCAACGCACTATCTTTCCGGTGTGCTACATGAGTGAGTGGCGTGTGAAAACATGAGTACAGAAATTCCCTTCCCCATATGCATGTCCCTAATGCATGATCATATTGTTTCTTCTACACTTGTTTTGTGTATAAGTGGATCGCGTGCCTGTTATCTCCTATTCTTACGTGGGATTTCTGTGTGCGATCATAGTGCTTTCAAATGCCATGTCGACTGCTTAACCGTTATTTTGTGAACGAACGATTCTCCAATGGTGACGCACAGATTTACTGTTCTGCCGTATAAGCTCCAACTGTTTACCCTTGGGTCGCCACTGCATGGAAATAATGGACGAACTTTTACTTCCGTAAGCCAACCACATACCCGCTTTTTGTTAATGGATAAAACAGGAAAATTGTTACGATGTATACGACAGCTTCGTGTGTCTGAGGAATATCATGCACTGAGCGCAAACTGGACTGATGGCAAAGAAAGAAAATAATTTAAATTAGGAATAATATAATTGTTTTACACAATTGAGATTAAATATGACTAGGTTAGGTGGAAATCGCCTTTACCACAAAAATAAACTGGCTATTCGTTTGGTGAAATACATGTCATGGTGACTTATGAGTAACAACCAACCGGTGCTTTTAAAATGTAAGAAAGAGCTATATAAATTAGTGCAACATTACGGTAGCCTATCAATTTTAACCTAAACGACTAATCTAAAACTAAATCTCGTTTCGACGAAGGAAATCTTTTGACACGCCTCACACAAAGAAGCTCTTTACGCAAGACTGTTTGGAGCGCTTTCGCTGCAAGCGCTAAATAGAGTACGCACATCCCCGAGCCTCATACCCACGAGAAGAAGCCAAAATCACATTCACGTTCAAATACTTCAAATGACAATGATTCGTCGGTTCACTTGCGACGGTTGGAACAATGCTGCTGCATTCTATTGTTCCAACCAGGAAGTGGTTACGGAATTTGGGCTCTTCAACTGCAAGGAGAAAACAAGGAAGAATATAGCGCTACAATATACAAGAATATACAAGCACGAAGCCTTGATAATGCTTACACTGATGTTAAATTGTTGTAACGTCTTTTCTAGACCGTTAGCATTTCCGGCAAAGTATGCGGCGATGGCATTGTGGAAGAGCAGCAACTGTTTGTGCATAACCTTGATCTAAGGATAGTAAAAACGTGATTATTACTTGCACTGTTTTACTTTAAATCGCTACTACTACTTACCCTATTCTCTTCGAGAAATTGCATTTTCACCACTATATCTGAGCGTAGCTTTTCATACTGATCTTTGCATTTTTCATACTTCTTTTGCACTTCATCGTTGGAGTACTTTTGCTGAGGCTCACTTGCGCCGCCCGTTCGCTGCTGCTCCATATCCACCCGGTAGGCGTCGTACTCGACGCGTGCCAGTTCGTACTGCCGGATCGTTAGCAACGTGTCCTCGATCGTCTTATTGCATAGCGTATTGATGGACGAAATGAAAAAATTCAACGCATTCAGCAACAGCTCGCCATTCTTCGTCAGAATACGCTGCGTTTCGGCGTTGCGCAGAAACTCCTCTTGCAACTCGGGACTCTTTTGCGCTAGATCGGCAAACGTTTCCGACAGCAGACTCTGGGTTTGCATGCAGTTGTAGAAATGCGAGGTAAACGCGCGCGACAGGCGCAGTATGCTAAGATACTTTTTCTGCGTTTCCTTCAACTGATCAATCTGCGCCTCAAGCTCGAGGTCGACTGTACGTGTCGATTTACCCAGCTTTTCCAGCATAATCTGTTTGGTGCACTTGTATGTGGTAATGCTCCAGTTGCGGAACGTATCGAGCTTTGAGGAGCCATTCTTAATGTACGCCGATTCGTCCTCCAGGCTGACCGACGTCGGGGACGTGAGGCTGTGATTGCTAACGTTACGCAGGGTTAGCGTGGTGGAGTGCTTGATCGTTTGCTGCTCGGAACCACTGTGCACCACATCGGTACTATCGTTCATGGACGGAGTGTTTTTTAGCATTTCGTGTATACTTTTCTCGTTCGATTTGTTCATGCTTGCCAAGTTACTTCCACCACTTCCTGTCTGGGATCGAAACAAAGAATCATCAACCGATCCAATGCCAATTAATGGTGCAGAAGTGACCAAGGCACTACTACTTTCAATCTGAGACACGTTAACCAATTCTTCAACATGAAAATGTAGCTTAATTTACCTTTACTATGGTTTTTACACAAAGTTTAGAGGGTGAAAATCAGAGCAGAGCGTTTTTTCGTTTTGTATATACTTCGCGACAAACGTCATTCCCTCTGTTGACGCCTGCGCATTCTTTCCAATTCTCCAACACAACCAAACCCGGGTATGTTTGGATTGTTTTCGCTTTGACAACAAGTCAAAGCTAATTTGGTCAAGCTGGCGAAATCAGGGTTTCAAAATTTAGCTTTTGGAAAGTTCTTAATAAAGATAAAAATTTCATGTTTAAAATATGAAATTTGGTTGATAATTAGATGTTTTTAAATTAATAACTAAGATAAGATTCTTATTGATATCTGGGAAGAATAAGTTATATTGTAGATAAAATTAATACTTACCAACAAAGCGAAGAGACAAGAGTAGTTCGTTGTGTATTAAAGTACAAGTTTGAATTCTCTTCCAAATAATATTTAAGTTTATTGAATAAGAACTTTCACTGGTCACAATTGAAATAATATAATGGATCGCGCATTAATTCGAGCTTTCTCATCTTAAGATTACATGATATTAACTCTCTTGCACGCAATGCATGTTGTATATCATCAACCTCAATAAATGGTATGTAATTTTCTAGCATTAGTTTATAGCTTTCACTAAGCTCTTTGTGATCCTTGGGTAGTAAAACACGACGCAACTGTCCTGCATCCGTTGTGATTCCACTTGTTTTGTCACACAATTTTAAAATGCCTGTCACTTCGACGTGTTTGCCTTTCAAAACATTTCCATGAAAATTGTTCAAACAAAGCTTAACACTGAATGTCCCATCGGGAAGCTGCATGTCGCTGCAATAGATAAATATAAATGTGTAATTAGCGATAAAGTCGAAATAAAAACAACCAGCGAACCTTACCTTGGTAAGTCTGGAACACAAAACGACTGCAAAGCATTGCCGGTAGAGTCAAGCATTCCAATCACCGAACATTTTCCGTAGTGCAAGTAGGCAGGATGGTCTGCTAGGACGATTTCTTCAACTAGAAGTGGCTTGTAATACTCACAAAACGTAAGTATATCGGTAAATTCACGCTCAGCCGAGTCTTCCATGCTGCTGCTTTGTTTACATCGCGAGAAATGACTTTGTTTACATTATTTTCGCCCCAAAATCCAGTTATTTGGTGGTGTTAGTGCTGTCACTTTCGTACAGCGTCCAAGATTGCTCGGTTTTATAAACGTCAGCGATTTGTTGAATTGTGGACAAAACAAAAGTTTTCTTCCCCGAACGCCATCTTGTCTTAAGTTACCCAGCTGTGGAATAATTTGAGAATTTTGCCGTTGTTATCTACTTTTGGATTGCAATTGAGGTTTGAATATGTAGGTAGTTTGGCGTACGATCACGTACGCACACAGTATGGTAATTTTTCTAACGCTTTGCCCTGTTTTTCCCCCATCGTAGGATCCGTCGTGGAGGACGCGATAGTCGTAGCGCTGAGCGAAGTAGTCGTAGTTTTGGAGGCGGTGGTACTTCTAGCCTAATGCATCGCAACGATCGTAATGGTGGCCGCGTTGAGAAGCGGTTCGACCGTATGGAGAGGAACGGCGAAAACCTGCGCAGCATCCGTTGGGATCAGGTAAAGCTGAAGGCTTTTCAGAAAAATTTCTTCCAACCCGCTAGCAGCGTCTTGAATCGCTCTCGTGCCGAGGTCAACCAGTATCTGGACAAGAACGAGATCACGGTGTACGGAAAGGATGTGCCGTCTCCGATATTGCACTTTCACGAGAGTGGCTTCCCGCAGTACGTGTTGGACGAGTTCCAGCGTCAGGCCTTCAAAGAACCGACCTTTATTCAGGCGGTCGGTTGGTCGATTGCCATGAGCGGCCGTGACATGGTCGGCATCGCCAAGACGGGAAGCGGAAAAACGCTCGCCTACATTCTGCCCGCTCTGGTGCACATCAGCAACCAGCACCGCATCGTCCGGGGCGACGGACCGATTGCGCTCGTACTCGCACCAACGCGTGAGCTTGCGCAACAGATCAAGCAAGTGTGTGACGATTTCGGGCGCCGCATGGGAATCTACAATACGTGCGTGTTCGGTGGTGCATCGAAGTATCCGCAGGAAAACGATTTGCGCCGTGGGGTTGAAATTGTGATCGCCACACCGGGGCGGTTGATTGATTTTCTCGAGCGCGAAACGACCAATCTGCGTCGGTGCACGTACCTTGTGCTGGACGAAGCAGATCGCATGCTCGACATGGGATTTGAACCACAAATCCGTAAGATTATCTCTCAAATTCGCCCCGACCGGCAAGTGCTGATGTGGTCCGCCACCTGGCCGAAGGAGATTCGCAAGTTGGCGGAAGAGTTCCTACGGGACTACATACAGATCAACATCGGCTCGCTGAATCTAGCCGCGAACGAGAACATTCTGCAGATTATCGACTGTTGCGAGGAGTACGAGAAGGAGAACCGACTGTTCAAGCTGCTGGAGCAGATCTCGTCGCAGAACGACGGAAAGACGATCATCTTCGTCGAGACGAAGCGCAAGGTGGACAAAATTGTGAACGTCATTCGTCGGCAGGGCTGGCGTGCGGACGGGATTCACGGTGATAAGTCGCAAAAGGATCGCGATTACGTACTGAACACATTCCGTCGCTCGAACAATGGCATCCTAGTAGCTACGGATGTGGCTTCGCGCGGTCTAGGTGAGGTTTGCTGTGTTTTGTACAGTAGTAGGTCTTGGCAGCAGTTACGCGCTGGCTGCGATACGTTTTTGTCGTATAGGTCCCGGTTAGGTTTGTTTACTTATTTGGGTTTTCCGTTTTTCCATTCGATGAATATGGGGGGTACCCTGTGGTCAGTCGTTGTATTTCGTTAACCGGCTCTAGCGCTCTGGCTTTGTTTTCGTTCTTCGTTCCATCGTTCGCGACGTACCTTCGACATGCCAATCTTTCTTCAGTACTTTCGCACGTTTCCCTCGACGCACGGAATCCATAGCTGGTGGGGAATATAAAGAAAAAGGTTTGCTGCCATATGGACGAACGCACACTTCCTCACATTCTAGCAAACGCGCCCTTATATTTCGCATCTGACAATCGACAACATTTTCGCACAGACAAATATTCGTTTATTCTTATCCCTTTTTTCCAGAGCACCTCGCCTGGCGGAGTACGGGTTTGTGCACATAATTGTGATGCACATGATGGCTCTGGGTTTCCGTTTCGTTCGTAAGCGAAGGGTTCCGTTCGTCGAGTGTTCGGTTATCGAAATGCGTGCGTGTAACGATCGTGTGGACTGAAACAGTAACAGATGCCTGATCGCGGTCGGTACATTTAGTCGGTTTAATCCCCCGAAACGGCTACTACGTGTCGAAGAGATTCGTCTTTCGAGCGACTGGGCTGGTCAGCAAACGATCGACCTGCTGCGCAAGGAGCTCACGAAGGGAATCTAGCGAATTCGTCCCATAGGTCTTCTTCTATCGCTGACTAAAGGATGGTGTGTGTGTGCGTATGTGTATGTGTATGTGAGAAAGTAATGCGCGCCAGTTCCTGGTAGGCAAAAGCTCTTACTAGTACACTAGAGCATCTGGTCTAGTGGTCACCCACCCCCCCACGGTCCACCCGATGAAGCGATCGTCGTCCTATAGCTCGATCGATATCGCAGCATCGTCATTGGCTCCAAAAAAGCACGATCGTCAACGGAGTCATTTGTACGTGCTGTGCGGTTAACGAAAACAGAATTGTACGCATACGTGTTCCAGAAGTGGCACGATGCCATTGTTAGGGCCTATAGATACGGTCGACGTGCGGAGAGTGCCGTGATCAGCGTGGGAAGGATGGAGATGGCACGTTCAGGATGACGGTTCTGGATGGTAGTGAATGTATAGGTAAGTGGCCATCTCCTCTGTAGCACAACTCCTGCTCACAACAAGTTGACCGTATGATCATAGGCTAGGTGATAATTCTGCTTCGGTGTGTAATAATGATGTTTTTTTTGTGGTAAATTTACCGTTCAACGCACACGTCTTGTGTTCGTTGCAAACAACCCGATCTGTTTTTTTTATGCAAACCTTTACCAACCGCAAAAGCGGTTTGAGATCTTCCCCATTAGCATAGCATTAATATTTCGGGCGTTAGTTGCAGGCGTACAGACGTTGAGTCTGCGGGTGTACCGATGAGTGTTTGATTGCTTCAAGGAACTGTTCGCGCATTAACACGATTACTTACAGAGTAAACTCATACACGTTGGAACAGTAATGGTCTGGTAGATAAGTTGATAGTTACATTTGTACAGCACGACTGACAAGTGGTGTGTATGGTTTAGTTTCATTTCGTTGCTAGTGTTGATAGATAGTGAGTTAAAGTGCTAGTTTCATGCATCTGTTGGCGGATTTAAAAATGTCAACAATTGCGAAACCTGATTTTTGTGTCCGTTTGCACATTGATACAATTTCACCTTTCGATTACCACTAATGCTTCCAACGAGTGTGAACGTGAGTTTCATTTCGCTTCTAAAACTTTCGACAATTCGTTCGATGATCGCAGCTACAGTGTACGTGCTGCTAAAATTGCACACATCGGTGGCGAATTCGTTTTATTCTCTTCCCTGCACGACCCTTAACCCGCGATTGAAGGCTAACTAGCTCGAATCGGATCGATGCGTCAAACTGCAATGACTGACCGATAATTGTTTGGCGCTGTGTATGGTATGCATCCCTTTTTATAATGTGTGTGTGTGCCTCGTGTTTCAATCGCACCATGAATCCTAAACAGCGGTAGGGGACAGTTTGTGTGATTGTGAACGCTTTTCCGGGATCTTCCTAGCGTGCTCGCTAGTTCTCTGGCTGCGATATTTAAACGATTTATTCCTCTCGCTTTTTGCACGTTTTTGCACCGAAGATGTGGACGATGTGAAGTTCGTCATAAATTTCGACTTTCCCAACAACACTGAAGATTACGTGCATCGCATTGGCAGAACGGGACGGTCAACGAACAAGGGCACATCGTACACATTCTTTACGCCGGCCAATTCGTCCAAGGCAAACGATCTCATCAGTGTACTGCAGGATGCTAACCAGGTGCGTGCTACCGAATACATTTAAACCGTTACATTTCCCTCCAATAAGTACCATTTAGTATATGCTTTATGCCAAATTCACACATTTTATTAGTTACTCTTAATTATTTTAATCATTTTTTTCTAAAACTGCTGAACTAAAACATAACATTCCAAATTTTATCAACTACTTCAAAATAAGGCTCTAGATTTAAGTAGAGGATACTGTTTTATTTTTAAATTGTAACTAGAATAAACTTTCATTCCAACACATGGTACTTTTTGGATGTTTCCAGTTCAATATTCCATCAGTTATTTGCTTATTAAAACCTCTGCCAAGACCTTCCCAACGATAATCAAACTGTGATATCGATCTGAAATGTTGTTATTAAAAGCGAATGATCGGAATTTCTTGTCTTGGAAACAATATTTTTCTAGGTCATTAATGATCTTCTTCGTAAGTAAGCAATAAACTTTTTCCAAGCTTTCTAACATCACCAGTTACACGAAAGTGTGGGTTTCAGATAGATGTACTTTGTTTACGTTCGTAAAATTGTGTTGGTAGAGGGTTTTGGAGTGCTGTGTTTGTTTGTTTAACTGTGAGTTAATTGATTCCCCATTTTTTTTTTACATTATAGTACATCAACCCAGAGTTGCAAGAGTATGCCCGTGGAGGAGGTGGTCGTCACCGAAGCGGAGGCGGACGCATGCGTGGAAATATGGGCGGCGGCGGAGGTCGCGATCGTGGCTATGGATCTCATGGTGGTAGGATGGGAGGTGGAAGTCGATTCAGCGATGCTAGACGCGGTGATGAAGGTGGCTATCGCAATGGTAATGACGACCATGGTTCGAAGTACTCTCGTCGGGATGAGTACGGTCGCAACGATCGCGATCACCGCGATGGTGGATCTGGCCATCCTGCGGGTGTTGTTGGTTACGGATCCAGTGGAGGATCACGCGCCGTAAACGGTGTGGCTGGCATAACGAACGGTTACGGCGGTGGCTCGGTGGCCGCGTACGGTGGTATGGATGACCGTGGCTATGGTGGACATTATGGAGGTGCGGTTCAACCACCTGTAGCTTACGGGGGCAGTGCATACGGCGCCCAAGGATCTATTGCTCGCCGCCCAGACGCGGACCGTTCACGAGCACCGGCCGGTGCTGCCATCGGGCTACCGGCCACTCCCGCTATGCCCAGTGCAATCGCTTACGCTCATCCGGGCATGCCACTGAGCGGACCGTACGGTCCAGGCGTTGGGTATGCGTACGCGGCTCCACCGCCAACCGCAACGATCGGCCGCTCCGACGGATATCCTGCCCGGGGTGTGATGCCATCAATGGCGCCGGGTGGCATGTAAGGCCAGCGGATGAGCAAGCGATTCTCGTACCCGTCAAATTCCTATTGCAAACCAGCACACTTTAGCGTTAATGCACTGCTGATTGACTGATCGGGTGGCAATTCTATGCCTGCGTTTAGTAGGATGCGTGAAACGGAGCGTAGCGCGGGAGGGGTGCTCGAAAGGAGATCGGCAAAAAACCTCAAAAAAACGTGACAATTTATTTCGGCTGTTTTTGTAATAACAAATTCGTTTGCGTACATAAAGCAGGAATAATTTTGTGCATCATACATTACTTTGAACAATTTAGTGGTAAGCGATCGTATCCAGAGGCGTTTAGTTTCATGTACATGATTTAAATTTAAATTGTATGCATATTTATGAACTTATGAAACCACTTTTCCAAACCCTTTCTGGATGAAGTAGCAATAAAGAACGTTTTATTTTAGTCGTAGAGCGTTGCCTTTTCCTTCCCTGGCTGTGTTTTTTTTACAGGTACAGGTGCATCGCATTCTGGCAAATCCACTGATCTGCGGATGGTATTTCGTTGAGGGAACTTTTGGGAGGTGGATCTTATTTTTTAGTGGACTCGGAATTTGGCGAAAAACACTTGACTTTATTTGCATGTAATTAAATTAACTAAATTTTATGTAACTAAATTTATCCAAATTTAGTAGCATATCTAAAACGAGATAAATAAACTTTGCATTTCGTCATGTAATTCTGGATTTCCGGTGTAGTGTTTTCATTTTTTAAGATGCGTTTGCCCCACCACAAAATCAGCAGTCCCACAAAATACACAATAATCGCTCTCTTGTCAGCACGAGAGTTTAGCATTTTAAATTCATTCATAATTCATTTTTAACTCTCGCCGTACAGTACATCGAACCATCGTAATGCTTAATATTTGTATTTTGTGATGGGAAACCAAGCATCTAACCTAAACTCAATCATGTTCGCTTAGGAGTGGACCTAGCTTGTTGAGCGGAACGTTTGTTCAAGTGCATTACCATTTTCGTTACTTCAACGGTCGATTATAATTCTAAAATAGTATACTTTGAACAAATCCGGGTATTGTTAACATGCTAATAGCTTACTTTCACTGTAATAGTCTACGTGAGATGAACAACTATCGGCTGCTAGGAGCAACACCTAGTACATAGAATTTTAAAATTATGTTCAAAAATATCACATCCAAGCCGTATTTCAGCAAACTATCCTGCTGTGAGCCGTCACCAAGGGAGATTTGTGCGAATCCGTACAGGATACTGGCGCATTTCAGTCCGGTGCCCCATATGCCCGAGACGGAGGCTACTTATCCGTCGTCATTTATCTCTCAACAAAAAAAAAGGAAACAAAAAAAAAATCCAAAAGCATCCACAGTGAAGGTTAAAAAAATGGCAAGCCCTTATGCGCACGTTTGATGTAAGTAAGAGGCCGAGGCTCTTGATAAGGAACCACCGCTGAACGATGCATATATAATGCAATAATCTGGCTTAGGAAACTTTTCACTTGGCCAAGTTCCAGGATTAGAAGATTGCGGGCAACCTTCCACGTGCGGAGCCGATGGTGGGATGTGAGTGCGGGCACAAAAAAAATGAGATAAAAAATAGAGAAACATAGCGCCATGAACGAACTGGCGAATGGTATGCATTAAACCAGGTACATCGTGCGCACCGCAGGTGTCAACCCAGCACGAACCACTCCGACATCCTTCTGCAGACGCAGCGCCAGACCAGCATCGGCCAGACCGTTCGGCACTCCCGGCATAGCGTGCCAGCATTGTGCGATAAAAGTTTACTACTTGCATGATAAGATAGGGAAAAATGCGCGATGACACACACTGAGCTCGGTTCCGTCGTGCAACCCCGGGAGTTGGGACAACGGCATGATGCTGCTGGTAATATGAGCAGGCCCGGGCAGGCGAGTCGGATGTTGGAACATCGGGAGAGAAATCTTTCCACCCTCGTGTCGCGCTGCCTTCGTGCGCTTCCGTCGCAGCACGTTGGACTAGGTCACCATTTTGCGGCCGAGTCCCATTTTCCAGCGAGTGTGGAACGACACGCTTGGCGCTTGCCACCCACCTAACGCCGTTTCACGCGCACTGTTGTTGTTTATTCTTGCATTTTTCATATGCTAGTGGCATTTTTGCTGATGCTCCGAAAGCGGTGAAAAGTGGAGAGCTTAGTTAAAGCGAGCAAAGTGTCCACGCGAACAAAGCGTAGATGTGATGTTTTTTTCTTCTTCTGTTTTTGCTGCAAATGTTGCGGTGGCGGCAGGGATGTGCACTTACGGATGGAGATTAAGCCGAAGAACAGATAGCAGCCAAAAAACACACAAAAAAAAGCAGAACGAATCAGCAAATGCAAAGGATAAACCGCCAAACAAAACGCTGGAGTGGAGCGAAAAGTAAAACGTGGTATATTAATATTTTATTCAATAAAACGGATAGCCCCGCTAAAGGCTAATACCACCACCCTGTAGCTGAACCGTAGCCAACGGGTGGTTGTGGCAAGGGAAAGTTTAGCCATTTCGGACACTCGTTGCTGGAGTCCGTGTGGTTGTTATTATTTTTTTTTGCTGTATGGTCAGGTAAGTGCTGCGCCAATAAATGTAGCCAAGGCAAAGGTAAACGATGCATCGGAACAGCGTCGTGTTGGCGCGTTATTTAGCTATTATTACTACGCTTCGAGCTAGCCGATGATGGCTCGATGCGGAAAGGTACGATCGGGTAGGAGTGTAAATAAAAAATTGTGAAACTTTTTTCCATTTTATTGAACGCGAGTAGATCGTGATTGTGATTGTGATTCGAAACCAGCGCTTTGAACGATAACTTCCGCAACTCAGCCAAACGGCAGACAGGATCAAAGCAATACTATGCGATTCGAGCGCTTTCCAGCCCATAGATTTTCAGTTTCATCAGCACCCGTATCAATTTCCTATGGATGCTGAACTGCAGTGATATATTTCATAATCTGTCCAGATTTTGGTACCACTAACAAGCTGAAAAATACGAAGGAATGTTGCACGATTAAAGCAAAAATCAAGTTTCCAAAGGCGCCTAGTAAGACTGGGGCAGTGAGAGTAGCTAATTTTAATTTTATTTTATACCACACACGCTAGTTAGTTGCTATTTACTACGAATTTTAAGACCTAGAAGATCAAGGACTGGGTACTTTAATGATCTATTGAGGGAAAAGATAGATAAGTCAATAAATAGAGTTGTTGGACGGACGGCATTTTGTAATTTATATGCAAGAAAAAAGCTACCTTTGCTATCGCTAAATCGACAGACAAGTGGATTTACTCGAGGAATGTTTAGTGTAGATTCGTTAAATGCTAGGAACATAAAACCGGTTTTGAAAACTACCACTTCTGTAGCCAGTACTGTTAATCGTACGAGAGTTTTTAGTTTCATGAAATTCTCAACCTTTCCGTTGGCAATGGTGTTGAGGTTTTGCCTTACATTGAAGGAAGGAATTCCTACCACAACTGCTATTTGTAGGAATTCCTAGCATTCCAGCCGTTTTGCTGAACCGATTCGGAATATGTGAGACGCGTTTAACTATGCTTAAACGAATTGAATAGTTTTATGCTGATTCAGGGTGCGTTTCGTGGATGGATTAGAATTCGTTCTGAATTATTCGGTTATTGATTTATGCTTTTTTTTGTTGCGTTTTAAATGCCTTACATGCTTCGGTATGTACATCATTAGTTCATTAACACCATTTGCGTGTCCGGTGAAAGGAAATAAAATATTATTACAACATTAAACATGTCTTCCATAGCTTCTTTCAGCATTCAGTAGCCATCGTGAGTTTGAAATGAATGTATAATTAGCTTTGATAACAATTGTGTTTTTTAAATGTGGTCAATTAAACATAAAATTAGCTCTGGTGTTTATCAGAATTAGTCTTGCGGTCGTTACTTATTTAAAACAACAACATACATAGTTGAGGGGAAAATATATATAATATAGTTAATTTATGTGATATAAGAATCGTTTTGATGAGTTTAAAAACAGATTACATTATTTATGTGAGCTTTCAGCTATCGTTTGCGTTGAAAATGTTAAAACACATTAAACGTAGTGCGCATGGCATTCTGACGCTTAAAATAAGCATTGCGATAGAATGTACTGTTACAAGATACATCTTTTAACGCATCTCCACCGTTAGACGAGATTCATCCCGTGGATGGCATTACCATCCGGTCGGCTCTGGTGCGAAAGATTTCAACAACAATAACGAGCCACTTTCCATCGACGGTGCGCGGCAATGTGCACGGGGACACAATTTGTAGTTTCATTTTATTGCAGAAAGGTTTGAAAAAGTCTTTTGCCAGCGAAACAAGATGGGATTTTGCCGAGGCCGAAGGCTCGCACTCGTCGCACAAACTGCGCTTCGCTCAATATCGTTTAGCGCCCAAAATGGCTTCGATCCGGTTGGCAGCCAGTGCCGTGAGCGGCCCGGAACGAGTTTCCCAATCGGAAGGCTATTTTTCCGGTGAGGCGGGAGAAGTTGAACGTCGAATGAAACAAAAAAAACCAAACACAACGAAAAAGTTGTATAGAAAAATCCCATCGATACCAAATGGCACCTACGGCACATTTCACCCCTTTTGTGTGGGTCCTTTGTTCCACGCGTACGGGCGCGTGGTTCGGTCACGCAACCAATTGCTCCGACCGTTTGTGAATGACGGCGAAATTAAATTCGTGAAAGCACCATTAAAATAAAATTAATTCGCAAGTAGCGCACTGGAACAGGGGAACGTTCGTCCAAAAGGTCGCCCCGCCATGTACGCTGCCACACGCACCACCGACTGCGGCTCACTCGGGCTTTCCGGTCGAATCCTAGGCCATTTTCCGGTTTCCTGTTCCGGTTTCCGGGTGTTTCGGAAAATTTGTCGAAGTCCGGCGGTGAAACGGTCGGTCGGTCGGTCGGTCGGTGGCGTTCGCTCAGGTCTTGGGGGGGATCGAAATTTTTCCCAGTTTCGATACATTCCAATAGGGCCGTGGACGGAACGAGAGCGGACGGTAATTTTAATTCCAACGACACCTGAGCTAACTTTCGTCTGCATTCGGTTGCATACCCTTCCGCACACACGTGCATGCGCTCACACACCCACACATACATGCGGCACCCTTGATGTGGTCACCGCCTGTTCGCGCAGATCAGTCCGAAACCGGGGAATAAAGTGTTATGCTCGGCTTTAAGGGATTAACGTTCGGTCCGTTTTACCAGACCGACCCGCCGGGGGCGAAAGGCTTTCCGCTTTTGGGGTCGGTTGGTTTTACGGTTCGTTTGGAATTGTATCCGACGGGGTACCATACCTTCGTCTTGGTCGGGAACTTCCGATCTCGGCACCAACCACCGGGGAAGTTATACACGGCACTCTTGTGCACAAAAAAAAACAAAAATGCCCATTAACACATCGAATCCTGGCCCGGCCGGGATGGCACAGGGGGAAAACGACGTGGCGTGGCCGGAGGAGGTATGGTACAAAAATGCTCGTTAAGACTGGCCGGTCCGGTCGGTGGGACGCGTGAAGGCGGCGTGTAATGGGCGAGATTTAATGAATATTGAATTGATGTGGTAAATAATGGTGGAAAGCGTACCATTTCACCGGATACAGATTTATCTCTTTCGATGCCGCGGGGCGGGGAGGTGTTTCGCGCTGATAATAGGATTATACGCACAAGAATAATGCTCTTAATTAGCCAATCATATGCAGCACCGGCAGGATACAGCGTCACCCACAAAGGAATCGCTCCCGGTGGTGCGATCGTGAACTTTTCGGCCATAGTTTAATCGTTGTTAATCACGATTATGACTTGCGTTGCCGTTGCGGTTGCTGTGGGTTTGCTTATTATGCGCTGGATTCTGGTGATATATTTATATGCGCTGCGATGCTCGAGAAGCTCGATAGTGGCAGTCAAATGTTCACCGTCGAAAAGGGGGGAAAAATACCTCTCAAGTAATTAATCAACTTTTTATGCGATCGTTCACTGTTACGGTTTTGTGTTTCGTGATTTTATCGTACTTTTGGCTGGTTGTGGTATAATCAAATTTAAATAATTCAAAAGCATTTCAAGATGAGGTGTCTGTGAAATCTATGCATTTAAGAACTATATTGTACGTAATATAAACGCTTAAAAGTTTAACGAAAGTTAAGAAATATCTCATTTAAAGGCAATCAGTCCTTAAAAAGCAGGGGTTGAGATTCGTAGATAATAATTATATTGTTCTTTTTTATTCATTTTATTCGATTTTATTCGTTATTTTATTCATTTTATTCGATCGTACAACCTTGTAGCGACGGTTGTGCCTTTATTTTCGCGTTAAAAGCTACTTGAAATAATTTTGTACATTTTTTAAATTTATTTTTACAGTATGAAAGCTAAATTAAAGCTTTATTATCAGTCTTGTTAATGTTCACTGATCGATTCTTTTAGTCTTAAGACAGTTTATCCCTGTTGTCTAGCCTTGTTTTGGTTCGTAAATGAATATTTTTAAAAATAAAATAAATCGTTTTCATTTCATAGTATAGTTTGTAGTATTTTATTTTTATGTAGTTTTTTTAATTTTATTATTATGTTTTAATAAAAAAAAACGGCAGAGATATGTAAGCAATCATTGAAATATGTTCAAATTAGTGTGATACATTATTAGAATAAAGTGTATTTGGTTATATAAATAAATAATATTTTTAAATCATACTATGAAAATCAGCTAGATTTTGTTTGAAAGGGGTTTCAGTATAATTTTTCAATTCCATTTAATCTGATTTGTATTCAAACATATTAGGTCAAATATTGGTACCAATCTATTGCAAAATGTTTTTTTTTCATTTCATTATTCGTTTGCTTATTTTCGCCACAAAGGGAATAATAAAAGAATCAATGAATCTTTACTTCGTAAGAATTTTGTAATTTTTAAATTATTAGTTTAATTTATTCCTCCTCCGGCTTAGTTTAGTTAATGATAAAGCTGAAATAAAAATAGAACAAATAAAAGAAACACCAAATACCTAAGAAATCGTTGAATGCCTGCACACGAAAATTTAGTGAAATACACTGCTGAAAGTCCACAATAATTACAATGATGGAAATCGAATAACTAGAAATACGAAACAAAATATCCATGAATTATTTTATAAATGACTATGTTGGAAACAGTTGAAAAGTTCCACAGAGACGAACGAACTGAGACGAACGAAGACGTACGATCAATACACGAAGATTAGGAGAAAACGATCAAGCAAGCACGTTTATAAAAGGGCCAGAGAAGAGAAAACCTTTCTTGTTTGAGATTAGGAAAGCTGAAATACTATCTAGCTCGCTTGAAATAATAAATAAATATCCCGAATCATCCCTAATGATGTTGAGGTTGTATGTTACGGGCTGAAGTGTTGGTAACGAAAAATAAGCTAAAGTTTGTACCAAAATGTTAAGTGACTTGCACATTGGTAGTCACCCGGCAATCACTCTAGAAAATTCAGAAGAACTACCGCGAACAAAACTCGTTACCGGAGACCTCAAAACTTGAACCACACACCCAAAATCCGGCGAATAAGTCCCGGTAGACAGTACCGGTCCAAGCACATGGAATCGATCCCAAGCACTCCGCTCGAGCCGCCCTGACCGCCACCGGAAGGGCAAATCGGCATTCGGCGGGTGTAATTAATAAGTTTTGCTAGCCAGGCGGTACAGGCCTCATTCTGTATGCGAGGAAGTTTCCGCTGAAGAAAACTATACATCACGCCAAAAAAGCACCGCTAGTGCCTCGGTCAACAAATCAAACCCACAAGCCATGTCGCTTTTTCCGGGTGGGCCCGATGAATAATTAACTTTCCAATTTACGGTACTCCCTCGGCGGGCTGGGACACCGGATCCCATTTGGCTCGTTGTGATGCTGTTGAATGTTTTATCCTTTCCATTTGCCGACGGCGGTACCGATACTGGCAATGCTCACAAGTAAACAGCATCAATCTTAATCACAGGTAATTAGGGTACATCAATTTTGCACTGAATTAATAGAGGCTTGTGGGTGTACTAGACGCCACAACGAGCCACCAGGGAGAGGCGTCCTGTGAAGAGGCGCCTCGCCTAGCGTAAGTTATATGTTTGGGGTTGAGCAGCGAACAGCTCCTCTGGAGTTGCATAGACTCAAGCTGACGGAAACGAAACCATCCAACATGTTCACAGTGGAGAAATTCACTATTGCACCAGGGAAAGCTGCTTGGTCAGTGTGGCGAGGTAATAAAATATGTACTTCATGTATCAATATTCAAAATCATATTAAGATAAATGTCAATTTTGAATCACTAATCAGGGAAGAGACGGCTTAGAACAAAACAGATAAGTGAAGCGAATGAGGCGAACGCTTCAATGTAGTAAATTTAATTCGTTTCAGTTTAAAAGCCTATCTTCCCAGCAGGCCGTGGAACAAAATTTTGGGAAAATGACGTTTCAAAGCTTGTTTTTGAAAAAAAATTGTCTTGAGTTGTCCAAATTTCAGTGCTCGTAAATGAAAATAGGTAAAAAGAGAGTTTAATTGTATTAAAAACGTAAAGAAATGAGAGAAATAGTAGTGTTCCACCTGGGGCAATGTGGCAATCGTGTGGCGGAAAACTTCTGGGAGTACATCTGCGACGAACACTGCCTGAACGAGCAAGGTCAGTTTGTGGGCCAGCATTATCTTCCGCTGCAGCGCATCAACGTGTACTTCGATGAGTCGCCGTGCTGTAACTTTGTGCCACGCTCGATCTTTGCCGATCTGGAACCGAGCACACTGAACTACATTCGCTGCAGCCGCTACGGACGTCTGTTCTCGCCGGAGAGTTTCATCTCCGGGCACACGAGCGCTGGAAATAACTGGGCCCGGGGATACCATACGGAGGGGGCCGAGCTGCTGGATCAGATCGTTGACAGCACGCGGAGAATGGTCGAGAGTTGTGACTGTCTGCAAGGGTTTCAGTTAGTGCATTCGATTGGCGGTGGTACTGGATCCGGACTGGGGACACTGCTGCTAGAAACGCTGAAGGATCACTTTTCGGGCAAGATTACCAACACCTTCAGTGTCATCCCTTCGCCGAAGGTGTCCGAAGTCGTGGTGGAACCGTACAACTCCGTCTTCGCATTGAGCTCGATGATCCACTCGAGCGATGAAACGTTCTGCCTAGACAACGAGGCTCTGTACGATATCTGTGCGAACACGCTCCGACTGCCAGTACCGGATCTAGACGATTTGAACCATTTGATTGCGTCCGCAATGGCTGGAATCACCTGCAGCTTTCGCTACCCGGGTCAACTGAACTCCGATCTGAGGAAGCTCCTGACGAACATGGTGCCCTACCGACGGTTGCACTTCTTTGTGCCTGGTATAGCTCCACTTTGCTCGCGCGATTCGGAATGCTACCGGCAGACGACGGTACCGGAGCTGGTGTACCAATTGTTCAGCAGCAGTAATCTAATGGCCGCTTGTGATCCCCAGCTGGGAACGTTTCTCACCGCGGCAGCCATCTTCCGGGGACGACTGTCGACGCGCACGATCGAGGAGCACATGAGCAACGTGCGCTTGAAGAGCCAGCTGTCATTCAGCAACTTCATACCGAACAACGTGAAATCGGCTATCTGCGATGTGCCGCCGCGTGGAATGAAGATGGCGGCCACGTTCATCGCCAACACGACGTCCATCACGCAACTGTTTCGACGCATCACGGGCCAGTTTGGTAGCATGTTCCGGCAGCGAGCCTTCCTGCACTGGTACACCGGGGAGGGCATGGATGAAGGAGAGTTTAGTGAGATGGAAAGAAAGCTCGCTGAGTTGGTGGAAGAATACGACGGTTACCAACAGGCAGCCCAAGTGAAAGCTGAAGTGGAAGATGCCGATGAGTAGAAGCAATCTAGTAAAGGTGAATCTGATTTTTTCGCAACATTAAAATTCTTCACATAGAATCAAACTTTATTTTTAAATAAAAAACCAAACTATCATCGAGTACCAGAATTTGTAAGACTTTCGCCGAAAAAAAAAAACCTCCGTTTGTGCGCATAATTTTCCAACATATCATCGTACGTGTGGACCAAAGACGCCAAAATGGACATCAAACATGCACGTCTTCCAAATGTCCACCGCTAATGTCGGCCCCAGAAAAGGGGTGTTTTCGAATGTGCAATTTATTATCATTTCGTGTCGATGCTTTATATGGTATTGTTGCTTCTCCCACCGTGTAAGATCGGCGAGGGTCCACACTTCTTATGGCATCGTAACCCTGCCGAAGACACAAAAGCAATGTCGCTTGCCACCAGGGTTGCCCAATGAAAGGACGCAGCGGTCGAGTAAGATATAATAATACCATCCGATGTCAGCCGAGTCAGCGATGAATATCCGACATCATTTATAACGAAGCGTCAACGCGCCCGGAGCGTAGCTGGACCTCAACGATCGCACCGGCCAGTTTGGGGGATCGGAGTATGACGAATGGCTTTTAATTACACATATTGACCGATCCGTAGTTTCGTGGGCAGTAGCTGAACTTGCTGGCTGTTCGGTGTTATTTTCCCTTCGCTCGATGACGTCGGACGCCACCGCTATGGTTTATGAAATATGAGGTTGCATTTAGGGGAAATTAATCTTTCGGCGGTTAGGTACGAGATGCCACCCGTTCGGCTTGCGGTCAGGCTGAGCTCCTTCTTCGGGCGTGTGCGGTTTGCGTGGAGCGTGTTGACAATTAAGGCGGGAAAAAGTGCTGTAACCTACGGGTGTCAGAAAGTCTTGGCGACTGGCAATATTAAAACACCATTTTTCTAACTAATGCGGTTTCCATTGTTTGTGAGCTTCGTCGTCGGTGTTGGTATGCAGCAGAACGGATTTAATGAAGTAGTCTTGCTGAACGAGATATTTATGTTTGAAGAAGTGGACCAAATTCCCTAAGGCTTTGGGGAATTGTGAAATTATTGTTGCGGTACAATTTTACGAGTAAACTGGATCAAAAGGAATCAGTACAGATGTTTGAGGTAAAGATATTGATGTAATAATTTCGGGGTTGTCTCATTTGTGAAAGATGGTTTTCATTTATGTTTGCCAGATTTTCTTGCAGAATGTGACAAACTGTCAGATGGTGTTTATTTTTAGCAAAAATAGCTGTCAACCGTATGTTTCATACAAAACAGGAATATAAACACTAAATATTGAGAACGGAGTTTTTTTTTGCATCCTGGGAAGTAAAAATATTTGCCCGCAACACTCTCGACGCATCGCCAACGCTCAGGGAGCTTGTAATTTTCCGAGGCCTGGGTCGGGATGCCGTTGCGTGAGGCATCCCGAAAATGAAATCATAAATTCGGTTAATTTTTATTGGATAACTTAAATATGATTACCGAAGTTATAATTAAGCAAAAGCGGGAAGCACCGAACGAGCATGCAAATTGATGGCACAAAAATGGAAAACCGATAAGATTGGTTGCCCATTTACTGGCACGGTCGGGCACTGGCACTGGACGCCGACGGCAGGACATGCTTTATTGTGGGATGAGTTTCATGAAATTTACTATGCCTGCGTTGTTTGATGGCAAATGAATGTCCTCCAAAGCACGTACCGCAACGACGATGGTCAAAAAAGGAGCTACAACCTACAGGGGCGCCGGTAATTTGGGTGGTTGGAGTGTCGGGTCGTGTTTCACTTTAAATTGCAAAATATGTTCAAAGCAGTAGCAGAGTGTTCCTTTCGGAATGAAAGCTACACCTGGCACTACTGTAGTGGTGGTTACGAAAACTAAAAAAAAGGTTAATTATTCGATTAATATTCCGCTTAAGATTGGCTCTACGAAGGAGGTTGTAAATGTTTACACGACACTAGAATAAAAATTGCAAATAAAGTTTAGAATGATGTTTGAGAATTATACCCAGAATTTGATTGTTATCACAAGGTTATTAAATACATCATTATACTGATTATTACCCACATTTATATTGAATCAAATTCCGCTGAACAGGCGGATGTAGCTAATAAAACAAAACGGAAGGCACTACTGAAGCACAGTACACATTCGTATGAATGTACATTCACCCTCTCCACACATGAATTTATGTTTGCGAATCGTGCTTGAATACATGCACTGTTGCCAGTGGGTCTGTGTCTAGATAAATATTTGAAGAAATCAAATAAACACCGAAAACATCGCTCTCGTGAGGGCACTGTGAGGGCAGGCAAATATTTATCGTCAATCAGTAGGCAAATTGAATCATAATATATATATTTTTTACTTTTTTTCCGGGTTTAAAGGCGCCGGATTTATCGAATGAAC
>JXXA01007670.1:0-12052 GCA_000956255.1 Anopheles punctulatus
TCCCTCTTATTCAATTGATTTGGCATGTAGATGGGTAGGGGATTTTGAGAAGTTTTTTTCAGGGAATTCGAAAAGTTTCACTATATCACTGTAAATATAAGTAAACATACAATATGTATGCTACTAATATTTGCTTACCCAAACACTTTTCGATTCACCATGGAACGGTCATAACAATTTTTGGCACCACTCATCCACACTTTTATGAAGCCAACCATCTGCCACCATAATAAACGCTCGCACACTTTGCATATCGAGCAGATTCCGGGCTCGAACGTCAAACGTCTTCGGCAAGCAAATCCACCAAGCGAAATGTGCATCACAAACTGCACGCTCGTTACTGTACGCAACACCCACACATGTGTGCTTGTTGTTTGATCGTAAAAAAGCCGTCGTCCCACAGCTAAGCACTTCTAATGCAAACGATCAGTCCGGGTGGCGCGTGATTTTTTTTCTCCCCCGCCACCGACCCAAAGGTCTTCAATTTTCCGTCCCATTGCTTTCGGGCAGAATGTTTCGACTCGTGCCGATCGTAATCAAATTTTAATATTTTTCTGCCTCCACGATTTTTGTCGTGGTTGTTGGATTTTTTTTTTGCAACCAACACACACGTCTGCAGGACACAGCCAGCGGCCTGTGGATGCTTTAAAGACATGGCAGCCTTGCCAGCCCATGTTCGAGAAGTAATTGGATTCCGGACAGCCCATATGTGTCCGTGTGGTGGTGTGGGGGAAGCCAACAAAAAAAAGGAAAACGAAAGCAAGTTAACACAATCTGTCGCGCGAACCGAACTCGCATGATCATCAGCGCTCCGATGGCCGTATGCAAATGAAAATATGGTTTTCTTCCTTCAAGGCGCAACGGGTCTCGCAGGAAAAAGGTCACCTCGTCTAAGGCGGTCCCCGATGCCGACAGACCGAGAGGTCTTTAAGTTTTATTGTCTTTATTTCCTGCCCTGGACCAAACGAACTTTTACTATTCCGGAAATGGCAAGTTGGGTGAATGTGCGTGTGTGTGTGTTTGGTGGGGGGGGGGGGGGATACAAAATGCAATCAACAAATCGGACCCCACTCTTGGGCCGGCTTCAGCTCCATAAGCGAATACCACGAAGCCGGCAAAGAATCATCATAAAAATGAAGCGAATCGTATGCCGGCGTGCCGTCTGGTAGAAGATCTTCACTGACGGATCCACCAAAACCTTCGAGTCGCTTCTTTTCCTACCCCCGTCGAAGAGACAAATCGATCCAACCCGGGAGGGGATTGTGTTTTATAGCCGTGGCAGGAAGGAAAATCTTTCGCTATTTGCGATCAATAAAATCTAGCCAAACGCGCTCTTTCTCTCTCTCTCTCTCACTCGCGCGCCCGAATCGTCTTTCACTCGTCCATCGTAAATGTGCTGATGGACAATAAAGTAGGGCAGGCAGCGGTGGCAAAACACGGAACGAAAAACATCCGGGCGGTGCCCGGGATGTGTATTTCCTGCCGGTGGGGGTATTTTTTTTACGCATTTTGCTACGGGTCGTTTTCGCGAAATCGACCATTTGATTAAGGGGAATGGTTATGGTAACAATAAAACATTCGACAAATGAGGCACGCAGCCGTGTCTTTACTGCGAGGTGCTTCGGACGGGATCGTATTTACGAGCGAGCGAATAGATACACTCGCCACCAGCGTGAATCTCTCTCCGTTCGGCACTATCGGTTAAGACGCTGCTGAGTTTTTTGCTTTTGATGAGCTGCGCAAAACGTTAGCGGGTAGTTGATAACGAACTAGTTGTTATGCTTGTTCGTGCTCATAAACACTATGACAGCTTTGTTATCACCGATTTTTGGGGTGAGATTGATTTAGTGATCGAGTAGAAGATAACGCTCACTGAAAACCATCTGTACGTTGAGGGAAAGGGTGAAAATGAGGTGCATCTTATATGTTGATAAAAGTTAGTATATGAGATAAAATATCGTAAATAAAGAAGATTTATTTATTATTAAAATCACTATCACCATGTTAAGTAGGTTAATTATTTGGATGCTGTTAAATCATGTCAATAAAACCAACCTCTAGGAGATAAATTAACCTCGTACGATGGAGCAATATTCGCTAACTAAATGCGCTGAAAAGATGAATTTAAAATAATATTTTTTTGCTAAGCCTTCACCGCTTTTCAGCAAAAATATGCATCCCATGCGCATTAAAGGTCCCACCAAAATGCTCCAAAAGTGTCCCAGCCCACTGGCATTCGACGTCGGGCGAGATTAAACACAAATAAAAAAAAACTCGCCATTCACTCGCATTGCATCAAGCTGCGCTGTTCAATTCGCCTGGAAACGCGTCCGGCATTTTCCGGTAAATAAATATTTCATGTCCCCGCCGCCTTCGATGGCCGGGCGTCGTGCTGTCTCCACCATTTCCTCTCACTATCTCGCTCTCGCCACCACTCGCTCAACGCTGAGCAAAAAAGGTTGACGAACGTTTTAAAAGGCGAACGAGGATACAGAAAAACAAGGAAACCGGACGGTCACGCTTTCCACGCAACGGTGGGCATCCCCGGGACGCCATTTCGAACCCTTTGCCGAGTGTCGTGAGGATCGAACTCGTTGGCGCGCTGGAGCTCGATTGCGATTCACTAGTTTTTTTTTCTGTGCCCTCCCCGGTAGGACAGTTTGGATGAGCAGGCCGTTCTAGAAAAATAAAACCCGGGCGAAATAAACAACAAAAACCGGACGCGCCCGAGATGGGCGCTGAATTTTTAATGGTCGCAAATATCTATCAATGTTTTATGATCATCACCGACGACGGCGTCGTCGTCGTCATCACCGTTGCCATCATCACCATCATCATCAGGATGAACGAGACCGACGCAGCATCGAGCCGAGCGCACCGCCCCACACCGTGTGTTTTATTCATTCGACAGGGCCACTCTGTCCCGGGCCGGGTTTTTGTCTCGCCAGGCCCTATCGGCCCCATCGTGGACGCGCTGCTATTGGCGGAACCGATGGAGCAATGATGTGATTATTAAAATTTAATTAGGGTAAATAAAAGAGCAGCTGCCAAAGGGCGCGGGAACGACGTGGAAGCGAGGCTGCGTCGAGCCGATGAAATTGTTTTATTTATTTATTCTTCTTGCGCGTATGCCCGTTCACTTGCGTTCCACTTGTGTCGAATTTTTTTGTCCCAAACACCCTCCCTCCCACTCGCCCGCCCCCCACACCATTCAATTGCTTTCACCCGCTGGCGAACCGAACCGGATTCTCCGGAAACGATTTCCATTCGGGCGATTTTTGATGCCAACGTGATGTGTTGAGGTGATGATGCTGGTCTTTTTCACCATACACCATTCGGCTCATTTTGCGAACTCAAAACAAACGCCCGGGTTTAAGCGAACTCGGGTGGGTTTGCTCGTTGCTGCGTTTTTGTTTCTCTCTGCCGGGCCAAAAATGGTAAATTCGATTCAATTTATTTCACAGAACGACAACGAGCGTGCCGAGGACAACGTGCCCGGGAGGAGAATAGAAAATGGCTGGCAAAGGGAGAGGAGAAGAAAAAAATACGCGTACAAACATCATCAAACTGACTAAAATGAGATGAAAATTGATCGACATTTGCGGCCGCTTTTTCGGTCTGGCGCCGTACTGTGGGGCTTAATTTGAGTGTCATCTCCGCCGTTTGATTTATGAGTTTCGGAACGCAACCTCCGGGCCATTGTTTTGCGATGATCGCCGGGGTCGCCGGTCGCGTGCATAATGCCACGATGATGATGAGTGTGAGATGATTAAAATTGACGCTGCCAAATACTGCCGAATTACATTCAATTGGCGCACGAGCCGCCGAGTTTCGCTAACAGACAGGCGTCAAAGTGTGAAGTGTGTTGGAGTCGGTGATGAAGTGAGTGATTAGAAAAAGTCATCACACTTTTCAAGTTTCATGCAGCTTTGGGTACAATAATTTGTTTTAAAGGGGAAATGTTTATTTAAATATTATTTAATTTTATATTTTGAATTCATTCAGTCCAACAACGCAGAAATGTACTTTCTCATTAACAAAAGATTCTCATCCCAGTTCCAAAGATAATTGTTGGAAAATGATAATGAATAAATAGAGTTATCGTATTTTAAATAATTTGCGATTATATTGCAAATAAAACTCCAAACGAGACGTGGTTAAAATGGAACAAACATAAATCAAGAACCGTCTAAAAAGGTCACTCTTCCAAAATATTTCACAACGATGACGCTGACCATCGCGGATTGCATAAGCGCTCCGTGGACGGACATTTTGCGCGAAACCCGTGCCTCCAAAACGAACCTCAAAACACATTTGCATCCATTAATTTCTCACACGCGCAAACGCTCCGTCAAAGGCGTACTTTAAAAAACAAAAAATATAAAATGGAATCTACAGGAATAAACGCACAAATACACAGGCGGGTTTGGTGAATATTCCGATTCCACAGAGTGGCATCCCTTTACCGATGGTGTGAGGGGTTGGGGCTGGCTGGTGGGGTTGAGCATGTGAAGAGGAGTCACTTAAGATCCAGTCAAACCGGTCGAGCACCGTCAGCTCGACCACGTTGCGTAAAATGTCAGCCTGCGTAACATGATGCGTATTGTGTGTGTTAGTTTCGACCGTTGTAATTTTTTGCATTCCTTTCACACTCGCCTGGCCCGTGTGTGTGTGTGTGTGTGTGTGTGTGTGGATTTACGTCAACGCTCCGTGGTCGAAAAAATGACGCATTCACCCCGGTTCGGGTGTTGAGTGATGGGCGCGGCGAGAGGATGGAAAAGAAAAACGCCAACGACGGCAGCACTTGGGGCGAGCGAAGAGAGTTCCAAGCGATTTTGTTTTTTCCAAACCAACCCGGCTTCCAACGTGTTTGCCGGGTCAACCGTCAGGTTTGGTTCGGTGAGAGACAATTTCAAAGATTTTCACCCGCCACCGTGATCTGGAACGTGTTTCACGTCAAGCGACACCGCGCGGCTTCTTCTTGATCGTGTTACCTGGTGAACAGTGAGGGATCGCCTCACCGCCATCGGCACTGGGACGGACACAGACCAGCTGAAAGGTTGAATGGAAAGTGCATTAAAATATTACATTTCACTACCGAAAACCAAACGAGAGGAAGAAAACATATGACAAAGTGGTCGATATTCAGCGCAATCTCTCTCGTTCCCTCGAGGAGGGAATTCGCAATTTTCTTAGATCAATTACTGCTCTAGCGTAGGCGATCGACCGGTTTTGCACACGCAGAAAAAATAAAAACAAAAATCAACCATCCAGCGGCAGAGGCATTTGCAAGCGCACCGAGCAAAGCGGCGGTTTCCTCAGCACCTCAGAGGAAAGTGAGAGCATCAGACTTCAAACAACAATCTTCTTCGCGCGCGCGCGTCTGTGCGTGGGTTGGGGTGGTAGTACTCAGGCGGTTACTCAAATTTCTTCTTCGTGGCCACAGCCAACATTAGAGCATGATTCATGTGGACAGGAATGCGCCCGCCAGCGTACCTCGTCAACGGTTCGACGCACCAGCCTGTCCGTCGGTTTGATCATCTGGCTGCGTCTGGAGCTGTCCGTTCTGATTGAGTTCGCGCGTCCAACCGGCCAACGTTGGACGGCATCTCGACCGAACTCAGCCGAAACTCGAAAATGGGTAAAATGAAACTATGCACACGTGCCAAACTGTTCTTGGCGGTACGGAACACGGTGGTTTCGCGGGGGCTGGATGATGTCTTTTTTATGTTTCGCAACCGGTTGTTTTGACGTACGAGTGGTGGTTGAGAAGCTTGTGCGTTGCGTTTGTGCGTTGGATAGCGGCTGATGCACTCGTCCTTCGGAAGGATGTTACGTCTTTAATATGCTTTTAGCGAAGACAACCGATATGGTGTTGTAATTCTTTAAAATTTTAAAACCATAGGAGGATGACTTTTAAAAGAAAATATTCTCCAAAATATCTATCCAAAAACGTTCGTTGATGCAATCGATTTTAAATGTATTAGAAGCGTCGTTCAACCATCAATAAATCCCATAATAGGATAGTTTTCAAGCAGTAGAAGCCGTCACTGATGGTTTGAGAAAATTATTTTGAAAGATGTGCTGTTTAGGCGAAAATTTTTATTTAGTTTCAGTTTGCCAAATATCTTTTGTTTCTTTTTTAATTTGCCTATTTTTTTTAAGATTATTTGAAACAGTAAATGAGGAACAATATTATGATTTTTATGTTTATTGGTTGAATTCGTTTTTGTACCATAGCTAATCATTTATTTTAAAATATCACGTTAAATGTTGACATGGTTTACTTTCGTTTCAAATCAACCGATTAAGATCAAATTTGCCCTATTTTGAGATACTCTAAAGTAAAACTAATGCAGCAATATGTGTAGAAGCTCGATGGGATACGATTGTGCACCAAACACGCTCCTTCGCCGGAAACCCAAAAGTAGTTGAGTTTTACGATTCATGTTTATTCTACGACATGACACGCAAACACCGACGACCGTTTATGATACTCCAACACTCACCCACCACCGCAGAAACCATTCTCCGGGGTACAATACACACCGGCATAGAGTTGCAGGCGCCGAGTTTGCAGCACGACATGCAACGGATCGTTCGGAAAGCGTTCGAGAACCCTTCGGTGGTGGTGGTGGTGGAAAATGGAAACCGGGCATGTAAATATGCTTCCCCATTGCACAAACGTCGGCCACAGTGTCGTAGCCGGGCCGCAGTGTCACATTCTCGTTGCATTTTGCTTAATTTTGCCAATAAACAGACCAGCAGCAGTGGAAGAGCGGCGGCAGGTCGGCCAAAAAACAGAGCCGCTGGCGTGGATGGTACGATGACAAAATTTCCATTCCGTGCTCGTAATTTTGCGCGCGGGGGGAAGGGCGCACCCATGGGGAAGGTTGGAACAAAGAACAAAAATGGTCGAAACGCTTCGGACGGGTCATGGTCGTGCCGTTGCAGAAATGAAACCAATTGTACCACGCGACCAATTTCTCCGTTCGCCATCCGTTGTCCGTCCCGCGTTTTTGTCCGGTATCTTATGGATGGACGGCGATGTGCGATGAAAGCAGTAAGGAGAGCACCACCACCGATACAGCTATTGGATCCGGTTTGACTAGCGCTCGTGAACGTGATTGTTGGTGAAGGTTCTCGGAAGGGTGCCTCTGCCTTCATTCTCGGATGACAATCGGGGAATGGAAGCGTGATGCTTAGTATCAAATGCAAATGTGCTTACATAGTCGGTTTAAGTGAAGGACTTTCATTTCAGCAGCGGCAGAGAGAATTATACGGATCGCTTATCATCGGACGTTAAAAAGCCGGCGCTTGTCAGTGTCCATTACGGAAGAGCTGCTCCACGAGGCACGAGCGATCTGTCGGAGACTTATACAACGCTTGAAACGTGAAGTATTGACATTCATAATAGTAAATCTACAACTTAGGGAATCTGGCTTTGGAAGCCCTCGCTGCAGATATTTCTGTGATAGTTACGATGGTACGGTGCAATTTGTTCGACTGTTGGAAGCAGAGAAAAGTTCAGAATCTCAAGAAAAATAAAGAGATTCTTTCAGCAAAACTACAAAAACATGTTAACGTTTTTTTAAAGGCAATTTCCAAGTCATCACGAAAACAAAGATGAAACCAACAATTTCCCTATCATAAATTTCCACAAAACTCCTTCGTTCGCGTGTCAGCAAACGAGAATAAATTGGAGATTTCTTTGTGACTGATAACATCTGGCAGACGACGCCCATTCGGTACCCCATATGGACTATAGAAAAAAAACATTCTTGAACACCCCCCCCCCCCCCTCCCCACTCATTTATCGCTGACGAATAACTTTGGTCCGATGCCAACTCCGCCGGGCCGCCCGTCACCGTCACCGCTAAGTGCACTCAAAACGGTCTCATGCGGAATCGCATGGAGTTGTACGGAGTGGAGCGTTCCTGGAAGGCGAGCAGTCACGTCAACCAACCAACCAACCAACCAACCAACCAACCAACCAACCAACCATTTTCAAAGCAACAAATCATGCGCATAGCTTCAGGATCCGGTCGACTGTATAGAAAATAGAAACGATTGATCCATTCCGTGCAACATGCGGCGAACAAAAATCACCGCCTTTCGCGTTCATACGGCGCGCGTATTTACCACGATATCGCGACCCTTTTCCAAGAGACATCGCCCGCGTCACGGGCTATTTGTCTTCAGCTGTCAGCCGTCCGTACAACACCACTCGAAGGAGAAAGAGAATGAGAAAAAACGCGTTGCGGGTTCGATCTCGTACGCCGTTGTTTTAGTTTCGGTGCTGGCAAAAAGTCGTGCCGTTTCTGGTGCGTGGAAGTGGTTGGCTTCCTTTTTTTGTTTGTATTTTCCCTGCCCGATTGCTTTTCACGCACCGGTTTTTCCATGGTCCGTAACCAGATTGTGCTGTCGTTTTCGCGTCCACAACGAATGCGACGAATCATCATGTGCACAATTCAAAGTAAAGTACCCCCGGCGTCTCAGTGTTTTATCTTTCGCGTGCTGTCTCCGCTGGATGGTGAACGCATCTTCGAGCGGGTGGATGTAGTTTAACACTGCGAACGAGCAAACGGTGGCAGGATTCCTGGGTCGGCTTGAGCCGTGCCAGCCACATCACAGCGAACACAACAACGCTTACAAATTCTGGGTTCGCGCGCGTTCACCGGGCGCCTTGGCCGCTTTTCTGACGGTGTGAAATATTTATCACCTTCAACCGCGCGTGGTTTTTGCGCCGGCAAGCTCGCCGTTCGGTATCGGGGGGGCCTCCAAACCATCAACTCGTTTGCATTCCACCGGCACAACATTACACGCGCCAAGGTAAGGCTTTTCTTGCTGACGGGTTGGGCACAGAAAAACACGCCCGCACGACGTAACCAGCTGACACCTCCGACGGAATACCTAATCCCGCGGTTCAAAATCCGGCCTTATCGCTGGCGGGCGCGTTACTTCCAGGCAGATTGCGAACGTTGTCGATGTTTTGGGCAAAAGAATAGAATTTGCTCTATTTTATTCTTTAACAAAAATTACAACAACAACTGTAAATTTAAACAAAAAAAAACTACAAGGTAATGTTATAGTTCAAAGACATACATTGCCACGAAAATAAAAATATTTAATTAAATAAATTTTCTTTATTATTTCAGAGTAGATAACCATGATTTAAAGGTTCAATTAAACCAGAAGGTACCATGTAGGAAAGAAATGTTTAAATAATAAAATATACTACACAAGAATGAGATTTATTTATAAAATCGCTCATATTTCACCCAAAATTACGTTACGACCTCCGAATAGTTTGAACTTCCCCACTATGCTCTGGTAAATCCTACGCTCCGAGCCACGTTCTCGCTCGAATGCATGAGAAGAATTTATAATATTTAGTACTGTACCAGGTTCGCTACTGCCGCTTTGCCACAAACGAAAAGAGTTACTACGCGTCCCGAATCGCCTGACTCTTGGTCTTGCGTTTGCGTCGGGTCCTGTCTCGTAATCCTTGTGACGGTGTCACCGTGCGGTGCATACATATAAATCGTCCTGTTCCATCGCTCACGTCAATCAAACCGTCAGCTGTTTAAATGGGCACCACGGTAGGGCAATTCTTCAACGTGTGGCGCGCGTTCTGATTGTTCCATCCAAATTAATAGCCCATCATGGGAAAGAAACCCAAAGGAAAGGCACGGCGTATCATCGTCCACCTTGTCCAATGGCGGGCAATAAGTTAACCAAAACCGCAGTTCTTTCGTTTCGCGGAATCGCGTACCGCTTATTTACATACTTTAGTGCCGCTTTATCGCCACCCACGGCGAACAAGTGCGCGTTCCACTCAGCAACGTGCCCAACAGGTGCCCTAATCGGATTTTAACCGTTCCCATTCGTTGCCCCGTCTGCAACGGGAGGGAGGAGGACGAGTGGGGTGGCTGGAAAGTGCCACGAAAAATGGTATCATTTTTCTCGGCAGTGGCGGCTCCAGCGGGTGGAAAACCCCGGCGCCCACATCGACCAACCACCCAAGCCACCTGATGGTAGATGGAGATTAATTTCGATCGTCACGGTGGTTCTTTATTAAAAATTTCATTACACTTTCGTCCGACGTACGGCGCTGTAGAACGTTCCCTAGGAGGGTTTAGCACATTTTTTTCCACACCATGTAAGAACCGTGTTCTAACCAGTCGCGAAGACCAGCGACTCCCGAAGGAGCGCTAGTCGCAGCAACATTGTGCCGCTGCCGGTGGAAAAGATGCGGGAAAGTAAACGAAAGTAAAAATAAATAAATCGTTCCCCGCTTAATGTGGTTTTCATTTACGCTCCACCCGTGCCGTGACCTTTCGCGCCAATCAACTTCAAGATTCGGGCGCGAAAGGGCGCGAAAAAACTCGCCTGTTCGAACGTGAGACGCGTAGCCGAGATTGATGAGTTGAGATTTAATTTTGTGGTTGAATTGATTTGATTTGGGATTTCGTTTCGATGCCTCACCGCATGCATTCGCGTGCCGTTCCCGCGGATGGTCCGAGTAACCGGAGCCATTTTGAGGGTAAGTGATTTTCGAGAGTGATGTTTTTTTTTCTTACTTCCACTGCCCTCATCACACGATACATAACGTCGAATGCACGTTGGCCCGCACGAAATACCCCGCTCTCTTCGCCGAATGTAATTCAATTAACGAAGGTTAAGCGAAGGAAATTATCACCTGGGGTTGAACCGCGGGTCCGGTGCCGATGTGACTCGCAAGCATAATGCCCGCCGGTAATGATTGCTAACCTAACCAAGCTCACGGAAAGATGTGTCGCTTTTCGACTGCAGAGCTACAGAACCCGGGGGCGAGATGGGAGGGGTGACGGGACAATTTAGGGTCCCGAGATCGGGAACTTTCTTCTTTGAAAGGACGTAATTAGTCGGATTATCCTGCTAGCACGGTCGTGCCCGTACCCCCTACCGTAGCTGCTGGCGATTTGCGGACCTTTTTCTTGGCGTAATTTGGTGAGACGAAAAGAGATAACAACGTTAGATGAGAGGAAACTAGTGTGAAGGCAGGTCGGAATTAGAAAGGGTTGGGGACGGGGTGGTTTGTGAAACGAGTTATAATGAAGCACGTTTAGAGTAATGCGGGAGTTGAATCAAATCTTCATAGCTTCATTAAGCGGAAAGAATTACGTGTATGCGTTTTTTTATATTTTATTTTATTTCTTTTTTTTGCTGAACCGACAACCTTTCATGAAGGAGACAAAAATGAACGTAGAATGAAAAATCAGCAAATATTACGTTCCCTTGTTCGTTAAAAAGCTGCTAAAAGACAACGTGTTGGATGAACGCAACCTGAAGCTCTATTTTGAAGCGAATAATGGAATATTTCCATGAAAATTATTTTTTTATGAGTTAAGCCCACAAATATTAGAAAACATTCAATGAGCTATTAAAAAAACATTCAATGTAATAAATTTAACTATAATCTTTTGTTTAGTTTTTATACAATGAGTACAATCTTCCTGGCGAATACCATGAATTTGACGAGAAAGAATCCAATTAGTTTCCTAGTCAACAGTTAGCTGTTGTGATTTCTACAAGATACCAGGCGCCTCCATGCCACTGATTGTCTACGAATCTTTTTTTTTATTTAAAGATTATATAGTTATAACATTGTTTTGGGAACTACACAGTTCGTTCAATATTATGAATCAACTTTATTTATGTAGTCACATTAGAAAACAAAACTAGCTTCGTTTTCCTCACAATGCAGCGTGCTGCATTAAACGACAAATTACTCATAATGATTATTGAGGGTCATTTCCAAGGACTAGAACAGAACAAATCCTCCAACAAAGCACTTGTACCAGCGAAGGGTACTCCAACCGATCGCTCTCATAAATACGTTTACCATTTATCGCATCATCTCCACCCTCTCCCAGCCCTGTGTCGTACCGAGCCGGCGGTCGCAAGAGAGCGAGCGAGAAGAAACGAACGGCACAAGCGTAATACATTTATGATTAACAAGCCCGGCCAGCCGTAGGGCAATTCATCAGATTGATTGTTCTATTGGCTG
>JXXA01007672.1:0-11727 GCA_000956255.1 Anopheles punctulatus
CGTCCGCTGAGCCGGGTTGGCTCGTACCGTACGGTGGCCCGGCGGACGATGGGTAGTACGGGTAGGCAGCTGACGGTGGCGGCCCTGGTGGCGGTGGATAGTAGCCTTGCGGTTGCGGATGGTGGTGGTGATGGTACTGGGACGATTGGTACGGTGCATGATGGTATTGGTAGTTTGCATCGGGCAGGTACGTTGGCGGTGTGTCGTACGATGAGACGGCAGCTGCCTGCGGTGGTGGTGGTGGTGGTAGGGCAGCAGCAGCTGGTGGTACCGTCGCACTTTCCGGTCGGTGGAAAGCGGATCCACCGTTCGTGGCTGTGCTGCCACCATGGCCGGCGGAAGCAACTGAGGACGCGTTCGCTTGGGTGGTGGTGGTGGTGGTGGCGGTCGCATTATGACTTGCAACAGCAACCGACGGAGCAGCAGCGGCACCGTATCCCGTACCGACGGCCGATGTAGATGAAGAGTATGGAATGAACGATCCTGCTGGCTGTTGTTGCTGCTGCTGCTGCTGTGGGTGATGATGCTGCTGATGATGCGGCGGTTGGAGTTGTTGATGGTGTGGGTGCGGCTGCTGTTGCTGCTGCGGGTGGGAAGGATGAAGCTGTTGCTGATACGCACCGGCAGTATCAGTCGATCCGTTTCCAGCATCCGTATTTGGCAACGGATAAGGGCTCATCGAATAATCGGGTTGCACTGGAGCAGTCGGTTGTTGTTGCTGCTGCTGCTGGTGTTGTTGTTGTACATGATGTTGATGCGGCGGCAGTTGCTGTTGTTGCATGGTATGCGGAATATGTTGCTGATGGTGGTGTTGGTGTGATGCACTTGCCGATCCTCTCGAGCTTCCACCACCCCTGGAAGTTGGTGCAGCAGGTGCCTGAGGCTGTGTGTACTGTGGTTGTTGACCACCAACACCCCCTTGTGAAGGAGAAACTGGACGATGATTTGGCGGTGCTACAGCAGCTGCCACCGGTGTCGTTTGATGTGAGTAGCCAACCGTGGCTGTGGTCTCAGTTCCGTGCATTGTTGGTGGCGGTGGTGGTGGTTCCTGAGTAGTAGCTGAAGCGCCACTCGCCGGTTGGTAGTAATTCGAACGTACGGTGGCCGTTGACGTGCTATTGCTGGTTGATGTGTATGATGGACCTGATATGACACGTTAACACCACGGAGAAGGAGAGAAAGAGAGAGAAAGACAACACGAACACATGTACAAAATGAAACCAACCCACAGTGAATGAGATTAGGGACAAACCAACAAACCATAAATGCTTATTAAATAAACCTCTCCAAAACTGTCGATTGCAAATTTTTGGCACCAATTTCCATCATTACCCCGAACGAATTCAATCTGCAGGGGGAAAGATTTTTTTCCCAGACTTGTCGAATGAAAAGGTTTAACTGTCGTGGATGACAACAACAAAATTCAAACTCCTTTGCCAGAGGCGTGTCATGGGTACGTGAGAATATCATACTCATAGGAAAATATTGCTTAAACTGACGAAACGAATCGTTAATAACACAACAATGAAACGTTAAAATGATTTCGTGGCTGTGGAATGTTAATACAGAAATATATGCAACACACATTTGTGCATTTTTCTGGATGAATTATCAGATGCAAAGTGAATTATTTTTTTCCAATTCTGCAAATTCTTCTTCACTGGGCCAGCTATTTTTTGCTGAGTAGATGCACAATTAAAGTGTAAAGCGCAACAAATCTTCCTTTCTACTATTTGGATAAAAACGTTGAAATCAAAGTCGAGACGCATTCTCAATTTTATTTTAATAAAAATTATCTAAAATTACTTCCAAATTTTGGTAACATCTACTCCCCATTTTGCCAATACCACTGATAATGCGTTTGATTATCTGTCAAAGTTTAGTGCGTTAGTATAAACACAGACACAGACAAGCAGTACAATGAGATCCAACCCCCAAATGGACAGACGAATGAGGAAAAGAAGAAAACAATCGTATCAGAATGGCGACCGAAATGGCGTTGGCTGCCAATGTGGTCCAAGAGCACCCATCCCCGCAAGCTTACCAGTGTATGAAGAGACGGGAGGAAGCACAGCCCCATAATTGGTCACGGTTGCCGGAGGCTGTTGCTGGGTTGCTGCTGATGATGTTGCCAGCACGTGACCATTGTTCGGGGTACCACCGCCAGGGGTAGTTGGTGAGGTGGTTCCGCCCATCATCGAGTTGCCGCCACCGTATCCAGCGGTTGCCAATTGCTGCTGCTGCTGCTGATGATGATGAAGGTGATGATTCATCGGCTGACCCGTGTACTGATCATAGTACATGCCCCCTGCCGTCGTAGTAGCCGACGTCGTCGGGGCAGACACTGGCACGGGTGGAATCGGAGCCTGACCCACTCCCGGCGCGTGATAGTTTTGATACGGGGAAGCGGTTGCCGTGGTGGTGGTGGTGGCGGTGTTTTGTTGCGCCGTGTGGTTCATCACTGCCGGCGACGGCGAAGGAGACGACGAAGCGGACGAAGACGAGATGTGCGTGTAGGGCGATGGATTGTTACGCTTGTTGAGTGCTTTCTTCGCTGCGTTGTAATCGTTTTTGGGAGCTTTCGGTGTTTTACTTTTAGCCCCACCGCCCGCACCCTTCTTTGTCGATGCGACCGGGGTCGGTTTCGGGTTCGGGTAGTCGATGTAACCGTCAGTGGGGGTCGGCGAGCGGGTAATGTTGCTGAGCGATGCCTGAAACTCGCTCTGGTTCTGGTTGTTGATCAGCGCCGAGGTGGTTTTCTCGAGGAAATTCAAACTCGATTCGTATTGCGGCACGGCCGTTGGCTGATGATGGGGTGGATGGTGCATGACGCCACCCCCCTGGCTGGAGGCCAGGTGGTGCATACCGTGATTGGGATGCAGATGTGGCTGCGGTAATCGATGCTGCATCTGGTCACCCATTGGAGGCAGGTAACTTTGGTGTTGTTGTTGTTGTTGTTGCTGCTGCTGTTGCTGCTGCTGGTGGTGCGAAAAACTTCCATGCGATTGGGCAAGATGCTGTTGCGGTAGATGCTGCGAGCCATACATCGATGGGTTCATCGTATTGCTTGAGGAACCGGAGGAAGCCGCAGGGTTGGAAGAACCATACGGCATCCAAGAATGGTGCTGTTGTTTGCCAGGACCACCACCACTACTGGCAGCGCTGGCGTTGTAGCCGACCGGTGGAGCAGGGACCGTCTGTTGGCCATGGTTCTTACCAATCGGAGTCGACGGAAGGCCTGCTGCATAGCTCGACGGGTACTGGCTCTGTGAACCAACCGTCAACGTGTCAGTAGCGGGTGTTGCAGTCGTGCTGGCATTGGGTGGTACCTTGCTCGCACCGTGTGCCACCTGACCAGAAGTTTTCGGGTATCCATGGCTATATCCACTGGCATCAACGGTACCCGGAACTGTTGGCATCTTGTGATCATTACCCATCATCAACGGTGATTGATACATGCCACTGTTACTTGCGTGTTGTGGATTGTACATTCCTCCAGGTGGCTGATTTTCGCTAACCGAATTTGGAACCTCGTTCATCTTGGCCGGTGTCATCATGCTCTCGTGAGCTACATTGCTACCAACCATAGCACCGGCAGCAGCAGGAGGGACAGCGGTAGTGGTCGTAGTAGTGGGCACGTTTCCTCCAGCCATAGAATGCGTTGAGTTGGCCGTTGTCATCAAACTGCTGCTAGTTGTTGTCACTTCCTGCACTTTGCTCGCTTTATGACGATAGTTCTTCAGCGACGAGGGTGACGCTTTTGTTTTGCGTTCGACCAAGTTGGGCTTGTAGACCAGTTTTTCTCTCGCAGGTGGTGAATCGTCATCGATAGTAACGGTGGCAGTTGGTTTACCCACCGTCGGCGTTTGCACTGATGCACCTTGCTGTGCTTGCGGTGCCAACGAATAGGCCGATTGGATCATCGGGAACTTATCCACCGTTTCAGCGGCATTCGCACCGCCACTGCCAACACCACTTTTTGCAGGAGAAGCATTCGTAAACGAAGTCACTGTGGTAGAGTTCGTCGTAGCAATTGGCAGTCCACTGCTGCTACCACTGCTCATACTGCTCGTACTACTCATCATCGTATCCGTCGTCCGATCGCTTCCCATATGCTCCACATCCGTCTCCTTTTTCACACCCACCTTGTCTGGGTAGTCATCCACGCTCATCGTTTCCTTCTCGCTATCGCCATCGTCGTGAATCGTCAGCGGCAACATGCTGGACGAATCGGACTTTTCGTCATCGTCCGAGTTCGAAGCGATGCTCAGCGAGTTTCCCTCGGAGAAATCTCCCGCCCCACCGCTAACGGTACCACTTCCGCCAGCACCGTTCTTCGTAGCCCCGGTTAGCAGCGAGGATGAAGCCTTCGCCGAGCTGAACGATAGACTGGACGTTTTGCGACCGGTCGCACCACCCGGTGTCGGTGTGGTGGTGATGATACTGTTCCCCTTCGCTGGTGTCGCGTCCTTGCTTTGGCCCACCTTGAACGCGGTACGGATGGCGATGATTTTGCCACTCTCCAGCTGCATGTAGATGCCCTTCGGCGACTTGAGCACCATCACTTTCTGACCCGCTTTCAGCACGATGTTCGATTTGTCCGCCGAGCTGGTAGGAATCACAACATCTACGGAGAACAAAAAAAACCCAAGTTAAAGGAGAAGAAACATTCAGCTTCATTCTCTATTCTCGGGCCGCTTTAGTGACTTACCGATTGGGAGTGTCATTTCTTGGGCGGTCATGCCTTGTCGCTGCCAAACTTCTGCCGGTATCCAACGCGTCGGCCGTACTGCGCCAGCCACGGTCGTGCGGTTCGCATCACCAGCCTGCATTGGGCGAACCTACGGATACGAAAGGGGGATTTTTTTCTCAACCAGATTCTCCTCCGATGGGTACACAAAAATTCTCTCTTACCGATGCTACCGGCCGATGTACGATCGATCCATCCGGTGTGCGAATAGTTCGATAGGTCGTACCCATCGATGTGTACGAGTACTGCGGCTTGGTCGCTGCCTGCTTCTCCAGTTCGTAGCCACGCTGCGCTTGACGCTTTTCCGCCGACGACAGTTTCTTTTCCTTCCGATCGATCAGCAAACTTTCGTGCGCGAACGGAGCCTTAGTCAGCTTCTTCGAGTGAGATTCGAGCAAATGCTGCATCACGACGTCGATAAACTTGTCCTTCTCCTCGCTAAAGTCCTTCATCTCGCCGTCCTCACCGTCGTCGTAGCAGAGGCTCGTGATCTCCTTCATCGACAGATGCGCATCCGGATTGCACTCGTCCACGATACGATCCGACATGCCCTGCTTGTTGATTTGCCTATCGTAGATCTTCTTCTCGAGACAGTTGTCCATTACCAACCGGTACACGAAGCATGGCTTCTTCTGCCCGTACCGGTACACCCGACAGACGGCCTGCGTGTCGTGGCAAGGGTTCCAGCTGGCGTCGAACACCACCACCCGGTTGGCACCGACCAGATTAATGCCCAGCGAACCAGCGCGGGTCGACACGAGGAACAAGTGTACGTTCGGGTTGGAGTTAAACTCGTTGATGAGCTTTTCGCGCTCCTGCGCCACCGTCGAACCGTCCAGTCCTATGAAACGAAAAGCAAGGTAATAAATAATTAACCCGAACAATCGACACCACGCCAGCACCATAACACTCACGGAAATAGCTCGTATTTTTCGACCAATTGTTGTCGGTGCCGGGAATTTTGTTGCGCTGCAGGAACCGCTCGATCAGGTTGAGCGTGAGCAGACTTTGGCTGAACACGAGCAACCGATCGCCCAGCCGGATACTTTCCTCCAGTATGCAGAAGAAAATATCCATCTTCGGTGAGTTCTCCAGCAGGTCCGGGATGTATCCCTTCATCAGCTCGAACGCCCACTCGTACGGTATCTCGTCCTTAGCGTCCTTTCCTTTGCCCTCCTTTACTTGCCCAACAGCGGCAGCGGACGCAGTCGTCGTGGTGATCGTCGCTCCAGTGCTCATGACAGTGGTTGTTGCCGTCGAAGATGGCGTCGTTGATGTCGAGGAGGAAGCGTCCTTATCAGATGTTCCGTCCGTATCCTTTGCCTCATCCTTTATGACTATTTCACCTTCCTCTAGTTCTAGCTTGATGGACGAGTCGCCGGTAGCCTTTTCCTCGCCATTTTCTCCATTCTTCTCCACCACAACCGGCAGCACTTCTTCCTCCTTATCGGTGTCTTCTTTAATTTTCGTCGTCACTGTATCTTGCTCGACCTTTTCCAGCTCCTTCTCCTTGCAACCATTTTGTTCGCCTTGTTGCTCGACCTTCGGCACCTCACCTGTAGCAGGCGATTTGCAGTCCACAGTAGTTCCCTTCTCCTCCTCTTCACGTTTGATACCCGCATCCGCTTCCGACACTTCCGTTTCTTTTTTGATCGCCGGCTTTACTTCCTCCTGCAGATCGAACGGTTTCTCCTCCTTCAGATCACTCACTGGCGCTTTATCGGCTAGTTCATCAGCACCGTTCGCGGCGACAGTCTCACCATTCTCCTCCACCTTAACCTCACTTTTGATCGCGACACCATCTTGCTCTTCGGTCTTTACTTGGACGGTGGTTTCCGGATTATCTTGCTTCTCCTGCTTAATCTCCATCATTTCCAGCTCGTCTTTTATCTCTTGCTTGACGATCTGCTCATCCTCAGCGCCACCATCACCTTCGACTAGCTTGTCGCTGTTCTCTTTGATATCCATTTCCGATTCGATTTCCGATGGCTTTTCCGGGCCAGGCAGATCGGGTTTCACCGGATCTTTCAGATCTTCCAGCGAAGGTTGGTTGGCGTACTGGGCGTTCGCTTGCTCCTGTGTAATGGCAGCAGCAGTTGCCGGATCTTGCGTTAGTTCGCTCGGCTCGGAATTCACGGCGGTCGCAGCGGTCGCTGTTTCCATCGGTTCCGTGGCGGAAGTGGCTGGCGTAGCAGCGGCTTCTACACTAGCTGCAATATTCGTTGGATTATTCGTCGCTTGATTCAGGGGTAGTTCAGCATCACCACCGCCACCACCATTGCTCGACTGTTCCACTCCGTCCCACTTTGGCATCGGCGAGTCGGTGTAGTTATCGTACGGTGCTGCACCAGTCGGCAACGGTTGCTGCGGTTGATTTGATGGTGCGTTTTGCTGCTCTCCCCCGGAGTAGTCGTACAACGTGGCACCGGCAGTGTTCTGCTGTTCGCTAGCTGCTACTGAAGTCGGAGCGGTACTGGATGTTTCGTACCCGTTCCCATTGTAGGAAGGGTAGGATGTACTATTCGCAACGGTTTCCGCTGTCGTTTGCACGGTTGCCGGTGGTTGGTTGTAGTACGAGTTGCCACCGGCACTGTTCGCGGCAGCACTACCATTATCAGTCCAATAGTTGTTTGTTTGCGAGTTATGCGTTCCTGTGGCGTTTCCATTGTTTGGATACTGAGCGGTACTTGCCATGCTGGGTTCAGACGCATTGGCGTTGGTGTAAGGATACTGATTCGGATCGTATCCCGTGTTTCCGGAAGCTGGAGGATACCCAGATGTGTAGTCGTTGCGGTAGTAGCTATTATTAGCGTAGCTATTCCCGTACGGATCGGCTGATCCCGGTCCGTAGCTATTGCCGTACGCGTTCGAATGGTCCGAACCTAGCATGTTCATGCCCTGATTGTAGTTCCCATAGCCAGAGTTCGGTGGCAACGGACCCGGACCCGCATATCCTTGATACGGATAGACTCCATTGCTGTTGGAAGACAAGGCACCCGGGTACTGGGGCGTTGCTCCATCCACTCGTGCCTGCTGCTGGTGGGTGTACATGTTTCCACCCGCATCTTCCTGCTTCATTAGCGCGTCCCGCTCGGTTGCAAAATCGGACGTCATTCCAACGCCTTCCACCTTCGGCAGCATTGGAGGGCCACTCGTGTCCATCAGCATGCTCGCGTTTGCATTCGCATCCTTGCTCACGTTGCTTGGACTGATCGTGGCCGCCGGCACCATCTTGCCGTCCTTACCAACCGCTTGCGATTTATTGTTCAGTGCCGTTTTCTTGGGCGTGCGCGGCTTCCGAGGCGTTCCGTCCTTCTTTAGTGCGAGCGGTTTGGCCGGTTTCGGTGCGGCCGCATTCTTTCGGGCACCTTTGGCTGGAGTTGATGTGGGTGGTACCACATCCACCAGCAGGCTACTGGCCATTGCAGTCGCCCCTCCTGCTTCTGCTCCTCCGTCGACTTCCATTGGAGTGGTGGTGGTGGTGGTGCCCGCGAGTGCCGGAAATGCAACGCCTGTTCCCGGTCCGTGCCCGGCCGTCGGTGGACTTTCACCCGCTTTAACGACCGCCGCCGGTGGTTCCGGCTCTTCCAGCTCCAGGTCGAGATCACGTTCGCTTTGCTTGAGAAAGTTGTACAGCACATCCGGATGGTTCCAGATCTTACAGCACACGGCGAACGCTTTGAGCGGATTCGGGACCGCCTTCGTCCGCACGACCTCGTTCATAAACACGCTGTACAGCTTGCGCTGGAACTCGGTCATGCGGATCAGCAGCACGTACTCCTCCTTCTGCGGGAGCGACGTCTGCAGGACGGAGTGCGAACGGCGCTGCACGAACCCGAGCAGCAGTGAGTGCAGCACGTGCGCCCGGTACCGCATCAGCTTGATGTCCTGCGGGGTGGAATCGATGCACTGCCCGTTCTGGATCGGCCGCTCGAACATGTTGCTGAACTCCGTCTTCGTACCGAGATAGTTCGGCCGCACAAAATCCACCATGCACCAGTACTCGAGCAGATTGTTCTGCAGCGGGTAGCCCGTCAGCACCACGCGCCGCTTCGATTTGATCTGCTTCAGCGCCACCGAGATGCTCGCGTGCGAATTCTTGATCCGGTGGCCCTCGTCGCACACGACCAGATCCGGGCCCGGCTTCACCAGCGCCTCGTGTATGTCATCAAACATGCTTCGCTGCTCCTCCGTCGACTCCTTCTCCTCCTCCTGCTCCAGTAGCACCCCTCCCTTCTTCTTTTTCTTCTTCTTCGTCATCTTCTTCTGGCTGAGCAGCCGGTACATCTCGTACCCGATCAGCAGCACGCCCCCATTCTTCGCCCACTCCAGCACGACCTTCGAGCGCGACTTGAGCGTCTTGTGGCTGTCGTTCAGGATGTGGATGCGGAAGTTGCGCGGCCGTACCTCGCCGTGGTTGCGCAGCGGGCTCGTCGTCGCATCCTCCGGCAGCCAGGTGTTGAACTCGTTCAACCAGTTCTGCAGCGTGTTGATCGGCATGATGATGAGCACCGTCTTCGAGCTGGTGTGCCTTAAAAATATATCACAGAAGCAAACTAACTGTAGCGTCTTGCCGAGCCCCATCGAGTGGGCCAGTATGCAGCCGAACCCGGTCGACGAGTCGTACCGCTCGATCGACTCGATGATGTTGTCGAACAGGAAGCGCACGCCCCCGATCTGGTGCGGTTTGATGATGCGCGCGATCTGCGGCGCGAGGAATATGTCCTCTTCGCCGTCGGCGTGCCCGACGTTGATCACGACCCGGCCCTGCTCGTCCGGCACGTTGTACGTATCGTTCACGTGCAGGCCACTGTTCTGTGGATCGTCGTCCGACTCGTCCTCCGGCTCCTCGTCATCGTCCGACAGCACGATGCAATCGTCATCGGACGAACTGTCGATGGTGACAATCTCCTTCTTCTCCGGCAACGCAATCACTTCACCGTCGCTGTCCTCATCCTCCTCCTCGGGTTCGTCCTCCGGTTCCAGCTCTTCCTCGCTGTCCACCATCTCCTCAAACGTGCGCACCGGTATCAGTGAGGGTGCAGCCGATGCGGACGCCTTCACCGGTGCTATGCTGACCGAGGGTGTCAGGTTGGTGGTTGCTGCCGGTGCCGCCGACACCGTCGCGGAAGTCGTCGTCGTAAGGGACGTCGTCGCGGTGGAAAGCAACAGCTGCCGGTTCTTCGGCGGACGACCGCGCGTTTCGAACGGGTTTTTAACGTATCCCATGCGAATCGGTGTCGTTGTGACGGTGCCGCTGGCCGCTCCACCACTACCCGAAGCACCGGCCGAGGCACCCGAAGACCCGGACCCGGACGAGCCCGGTAGCTGTGACGACTTCAGGATCGATGCGTGCCCTTGCAGGAACTGCATCACCTTCTGCTCGGTTTTGTTCGTTTGGCGCTCGAGCGCGAGCTGCCGCTGGACGTCGCGGATGATGCGCTGTTGCTCCTGGACGCGGGCCAATCGTTCCAACTCCTGACGCTGGGCGGCCAGCGTCGATGCGTCTAGCTGATTGTCGTCCATCACCTCCTTGATGTTCTTGCGCAGATTCGTCACTTTACGCATAGCGGCATCTTTTTTGGTGATTTCCAGCGAAATCTCTTCGTTGCACTCGAGCAGCTCGCTGCTGCGTGATTTCGCGTTCGCATCCGTTTTCGAGACCGGTTTCACGCTGATCTCGCCCATTTCCTTTAGCTTTTCCGAAATATCAAAGTCCATGGTCGTTGGTTGCTGCGATTGTGACTGCTGATGCTGCTGTTGCTCCGCCGTTGCTGCCTCCGATGCGACCGACGTCGTGGCTGCCATCGTTGCGGTACTGTTATTATTTTTAGATTTCGATGATCGCTTCCTGCTGCTGCTTGAGCTGCTGCTCGTACTAGCAGAACCGTGATGGTAGTGGGATCCTTCCGGTGCCTTTACATCACCAGCGGCAGCAGGATACATGCTATGGTGGTGGGGATGCATAGCTGCGGCCGCATTCGTCACTCCATCCGGTGCCGTGACCGTGGGTTGCCTCCCGTGCTTATCATCGAGCAAGTTCGAGATCTGGAAGGACGACTTTGTGCTTTCTCCCGTTGCTCCCAATGCGCCACCCATTCCGGGATCGGACGGTGGTGGACAGTACGCATTGGAGCTGTTGTGACTACCGGCACCGTGCATACCGTCCGCGGGCGCCATCCCAACCTCTGGTGGTGTGTTTTTCGATTTCTTTATCAAAATATTGTCGAGAATTTCTATTTTCCGTTTCCCGCCATTTCCCGCCGGTCCCGCATTGGCTAGTGAGGTACTGCTGCCGGGTGCAATGGTCGTCCCTAGGCCACCCATACCGGAGGTGTCACTTCCCGTCCCAGGATTCGGTCCGTCTTGATGCCCAAGAAGCATCTCTTTCTCATCTCGGTATGTTGCGTTTCCCATCGCAGGATTGTGATGAGCGTACTGATCGCTAACGGAACCCGCCATTTGTCCGTAGCTTGGGTACGCTTGGCTTTGCGCATTGCCGTATCCACCCATCGCCGAGGAATGGCCCGGATGATGCACCGGATGACCATGGTGATGCATACTGGCCGGGACTTGCGTTCCCGGATACGCAGCAGCAGCAGCTGCTGCTGCTCCCGGTTGATGGTGGCCGTACGAATGGCCGTACGGATTCTGGTGCGGATGATGCGAATGGTGATGCGGGTAGGCATGCTGAGCATGCATCGGATTCATCGTGCCCAACCCAGCAGAAGGTGGCGGAGGTCCGTGGGGCGATGCATGATAGGCCGCGGCCGCCCCACCACCGTGTCCGTGATGCATCGCCGCGTACGGATCGGCGTAATGGCGCCCGTGATGATGGTGGTGATAGTAAGGATCCTTCATCTGATGATGGTGGTGATGGTCCATCATGGCGGCCGCATATCCGGACGACAGATGATGGGACGGGGCAGCCGTCTGGGCGTACTGCTGATGGTGATAGGCGGCTGCTGCGGCGGCGG
>JXXA01007674.1:0-21212 GCA_000956255.1 Anopheles punctulatus
AGGCGGATGATGTCGCTTCATATTCCACACATTTAATTAGCATGTTAAGCGTTGAAGGGATAAAGGAAGCACAATTTTACGTAAAATTGCTTAAATAAAATTAAATAAAAAATGAGCGACTAAGGTACATTTTAAACTAAATTTTAAGAGTAGTCTATAGAATATTTAAATGTAAGAAAATAAGATAAGAAAAAAGTTTGATGATAAATCAAACCGAATTTAATTTCAATTAGAGTTTGATTTTATAATTGAAAAACTTAGAAAAACAAAAAAGGCAAAACAGTATGAGCGTACCAATTAGTGAAAAGAGTAGAAAAAACAAACCTAAAACTTAATATAAAATAATACCTATATTGATGTTCCTATTAGTTAATTTAGTGTTTAACACGTAACATAAATAATACAACATATAATTTTTATCAAACTAAGAACAACCAAAGAATGATAGGAAAACATGTCAAAATAAATTGGAGAACACAACAGTTGATAATTGGGTGGGGAAAATTCAAGCAAGCGCGAGAAAACCCATATCTAATCTTGTTAAAAGTGAAAAACTACAATGGGTTCAGAAACATTCTCCGTCTTCTGTAGGCACGCAAAGCAAACTCGTACGCACCACGTACCAACCTAACGAATCTAACCCTACCCTATTGATAAGACTCATCTTGCACCATTTCTTGCGGGACGATGGACGGTCCGGAAAAATGGAAAAGTTGTGGGTGAACTAGAGGCACCTACGTCAGTGTTTTTGTACACATTTTGCTTCATATACGAAGTATGTATGAGAGTTGAACAAATCGATTATAAACCCCAGAAACACACACGCACACAGGAATGGTACGTGAATGGAGCGCCTCAGGAGCCGCTGACACGAGCGGATGGAGGGAACAGACGAAAAGCATCTCGTCCCATAACTTGCGAGCAGTGTGTCGAGACTCATTCTGCATTCTGTTGCATCACACCATCGTCAACGGGCTGTAGTGTCCTCATCTTACACCCAGGAATGCCGGAGCCATTAATAAATTATCTGTACCCGGGCTGCCGTGTCGAGTGTTTGCTTCTATAACCGCCCTATAACAAAAGTGCCGGAGGCCTACCTCGAGATTTGCACAACCCGGCTGCACCTCCAGCAAAATCAAGGGAGGACACGCCGGGTGGGTGGGAAGCCGCCGGAGATCGGAGAAGGTGTAAAGTTTAATGAACAAATCGCCGGAACGTCTTCGCCCGCACGGGAGAAGTTGGGCGCATCGAAAGCGACTGTGAACCAATGATGCCGGCCGGTTACCATGAAGGGGCTGGCTGGCTGGCTGGTGGAGCTTTCCTTCGGTGAATGTGATTTTTCTCGTGTTGCGGGAAACCCCAAAAAAAACGTTCGCTCTCGTTTCGGTACACACCGCCCGGTTACGAAGTGAGACAAATTTTGGGGTGTGCTATATTCAATGCCTGCTTCTCCATGTTTTGCCAACCGCCGTTAAGAATGGTATTGTACGGTGTGTAGATGAATATTTTATGTAACGTTTGTGTTAAATCATGTCTGACGGAGCGCGCTCCGGTGGCTTAATTCATTCAGCGCATTGGTTTCCTTTTTTTTACTGCCCACTTGATGTTAAACGTTACACAGTTTAATATTCTGATTGTTTACTGCGCTGTAATTGCTCCTTGTAAAATATTTTATTGCATAAGAAAGATCTTCAAGAGAGCTTTTGCAAGAATATTGTACTTAAAGAAGATCTACAATATATTAAAATAAATATTGTCTGTAGCTTACTCACGGTAACTTGATTCTAATGCAATATTTTACAAAAGTCCTGCCTTGAACCTTGAATAGATATGTTGGCCTCATTCAATTTACCAAATAACTAGCTCTTCAAAAATACATTTTAAACGCAATCTAAGTGTGCTTTCAATGAAAAAGGAAAAAAGAAACAAAAATATACATACTTCTTTTATACATTCATTTTGGTTTACATTAAAAATACATATTAAAAAAATGGAATAGTCGTTTCTTAGCAAAAATAAAGCGAGATGGAAGCGCCTAATAAACCTATATTTGATCAACAATGATGACATTAAATAGTGCCTCCACCAAGAGTCATTAACAAGCTTCCTCTAACTCTCTGCAACGGGCCCTAATGCACCTGAGAAAACTATCGAACTGATTTTTCGTTCAAACAACAAACACTAACGCGGGAAAGCGAGCAAAAAAAAACGCGAACAAAGCAACACTAATGGCGCCACCGAGAGCACTCTGCCCGGCACCGGGCTCCCGAAGGGGGCCAATTATCTACTTTGCCCATCGGGTTGGGTCACGCTGCGCAACAAAAACGCATCATTATTGACCGGTTTTCGACACTTTTCCACCGAAGACAATAACGTTTATCGGCTGCACGTGCGTGTTTGTGCGTTCAAGGACAAACTGTGCGCGGGGAACGGGGCAAACCAAAGGAATAATAAAACCCTGTAACGCACCGCAACACGACAAGCTTCATTTTGAATTTTTGCAAACAAACGATAATTGTTTTAAAAGGCACCGGCGGCAAACAAGCGCTCGCGAAGAAGCGTCATGTCGCCCGCCTCTCCCTGTCGCAATCGATCGGTGGTTCAGTTTGGATGATAGCAGTTGCCTCACACACAAGCCCGCTAACTAAAGACGGGCTTTAAATGAGGGGGAGGGGGAGTTCGTTTGTTTCGTCGGGAGGCCGATGACGCGTGTTTGGCAGAACAAAAAACACGTTTCACCGGTGCCTTCTTTACTAAAACCCGGCGCTATTAATAATCAACCGAAACCAAGCCACCCTTCGAGCGAAACCTTTCGCCAAAAAATCGTTTGGAGTAGCGCAAACTGCTTCATAACATGTTACATTGCACGCACGTTACAAATTCCCCTCCCCACTGCCATTCCTGCAATCCTATCCATCAATCCAAACTGAAACTCGTAAACAATTAGCGTAAGAGAGCTGAGAGGTGAGAAGAGAACTCACAAAAAAAAAACAACAACGAAACCAAAATCGCAACCCGCTGAAGGACACAAACCAGAGAAAGAAAACGTTAATTTTCGTGAAATGATCGTTTTTTTTATCATTGGAGGAGAAGCAGCGGGCGTACGACTTGCACAGCTTGCCCCGGCGCGGTGCGAAAAGCTGTTTAACTGGCGCACTAATTGCAGCAGATACTGTTGGCAGATGAGGCGTTTGCTTTTTGTTTAGCTGCTTCAGTTTATGCGCCTAATTAAAGGCTTCGGGTTTTTGTGCTTATCACTATCTTTTTCCGCACGCGATTAGTGTCCAATGTTCGAGTCGGTGAGCTAGTATTCGTTCATAACAAAATACTAAAATAAGTATTAATTATTATTTTAGGTGTTTTACATATTTTATCATAACTAGTGTAGTATTATTCGAGAAAGAAAGGGCATTATTTAGCAGCAAAAGATATAAAATGATGCTATTTATTAGCCTTAGTGAAATATGAGAGAATAAATCGAGTCTTGATTCGAATAAGTCGCACTCGTAAGGTAACTGATTCTCAATTTGGCTAAGATTTTAACTCACTCAACCGTATGATTCTCACCGGTCGCATCGGCAAGTCTAAAATGGGTCTAAATTGGGGCTAAAAGCTATGGAAATAAGTTAAAAATTGTCTCACAAAAAAAACGCAAAACAATCATCTCTAAAGGAAGTGGCAAAAACCCTGCGAATAGCAAAAATGTTAAAAATTCTTTGAACCAAAATTTCCGCTCATTTATAATGAAACCCGGCAACAGGAAATTCAATTTAGGTTCCTCCGTAGCTGCATCTGAAATAGAATCGAATTGAAGTCGAAAAAAAACAACAGGATGTCCCAAAGATGTTCCTCTCATCAACAAGTCGAACGAGACCAAAGTTTAAAGCCATATTGGTACGTTTTTTCCAGCGCAAACACGGTCAGCTGACCGGTTCGGACAAATAAACGGTGACAGGAACAACAAAAAACCCCATTGCCGTGCCCCACACCGCCGGAATAATGAACAACTCTAATGAACTTCTTGCCACACGGCATACGAACACGCAATCGGGAGAAGAAAAAAAAACAAACCTGTTTGAGAAGATTTGAGGTGGACATATTGCATCGGAGGCCGGTGGGGCCAGAGAATGAAAAAGTGGAACGAAAAAAAAAATCCCAAAAAATAAACGTCGAGCAAGAGTTGCTTCTGGAGAGGCGGCCACGAACAGGCGCGTAACGTTCGCTTTTAACGTTTGTTTTTGCAAGTTTTGCTTTGAATGTCGTACTAATTTTTGGTGCATTTCCAGTCGACTGCCCAAAAAAGCAATCAGCGGCAAATGCCACACGACAAGTTGGGCAAAATGGGCCCCGAACGGCCTCGACCGCCACCCCCGGAGTCGGATTTGGATTTAGACAAATGACAAAAATCGAACCCCTTTAAAGAAGAGGAACGATTCGCCGGACCAACCACAGTTTACTCCACATTTGGGGTCGTTTTTTTATTGTTGTGCGCAGAGTTTCCGCTTTTGGTTCGCTCGTTTCGGTCTGTCTCTGCCCCCGATTGCATCATCGCCGCAAGATCGATCGCACACTGTTGCCGAATTTTATGTGTCGCAAGAGATCGCCAGCAAAAACCGATTTAAAAAAAACGGCGGCGACAAACAAAAACCGGTCCTGCTCTTCGAAGCAGGTATCGCTCAAGAATCCACTCCGGGAGTCGAACAGCGGTCTAACGTACAACGCGCTCAAGGTTATTTTCTTTTTTGCTACATTTGTACTGCTTCAGACGATCTTCTTCGCGGGGAATGAAGGTGTGTTATATTGCGAATTTTGTCCACTTTGTTTCCATCTGGCTGGTGTCTGTTGCTAGGAACAAAATTCAAGGGACTTTTGAGCCACCTGTATCACACCGCTCCAAAAAGGAATCAGGTGTTGTCCCTCCCCATATGTTGCTGATTGCAGCGTAATTTAATCCCATTTGTCACGCTCCAGCAGACAGCCCCGTAAAGGGAAGCTAACCCATTTCTTGTTGCACTTTGCGGCAAAGGAAAGGGTCTGACGTTGCAGAAAAGGATCTCGAGAACAGGACGGTGGCTCAAGTGATATGGAACAGGGTTGGGCAAATGGTTGACAAAGCAGCACGAAAAGCATATCTCGTTACATATCATCAAAATATGGTTCAACAAGTGTTGAAGTACGAAGAGTGCAGGGTAATGTTTCATTTACAGGATATGACAAATATAAAACATTATTACCTATTTGATTTTGTAAAAAAAAAATTTAACGCATTTACTAAGCAAAACATTATTTTGAATGAAAAAATTACCCGTGAGACACAAGAAGAATGGCAAAACTCATTTGAACCGGGCGTGAAAAGTTGGTGTAGTCAGTTGAACGGATCAATTTCCCATCACCTGGCGCCCGGTTAAACCGCCCAGGTCTTTGCACGATAGGGCGACAAGTCGTTTTACTGCTTCTTCTTCTCACGTGGTGGTGCCTCTCCTGGAATGCAGTTCGGAAACTCGATCCTGCTCGAACCATCGCCGGGGAAGGAACAGGGGAACGGGGAAGAAAGTGGACAGATTTCCTATCCTCGCTTCAGCATCACAACAGGCGCAGAAGAAAGCGAGAAAAAGAGTGAGAGTCGAAGAAGCGAACTAGTTAAACGGTGCAACGAACTTAGCGGGTTCGAAGCCCGAGATCGAGCAGACGAAGATGTTACATTTCGCCTTCCTGTCCATTGCTCAGGATGTCTCTCGCTTTCTCTCTCACCCCTCCCGGCGCCTGTTGGGAGACTGTAAGCTTCTTCGCGTCCGATTTAATTTCCATGAAAATGCAGTTGCACACAGAAAAACGAAACCTCTTCGTCCACCCAAGCCGTAGATGTCTCTGGCAGCAGTTTGCGGTATTTCTCTGCCCGGTGAAAGAAAAACGAGCTTCACCGTAGAAGAAAAAAAAATTGCACCGGAAAAGTAATGGAACGAATTTGAAGAAAACCGGGCTCCCATTACGTTTGCTACCTGCTGTGCGCGCATTAGGGTGCATTCGGGAATGGAAAAACGAAAGGAAAATCGATTACAGTCTCTGCACACGCACGAACCCACTCAGCCACAATTTCCTCTATCCGTGCGCACGCTTGTTGGGTTGTTCGGGGAAGGGGGAAAACACTTCAAGAAAATGTTTAAAACAAACCAAACTTAAACACCACCACACTAGGCCGGCCAACCGCTTCTTCAAGGGCTGTCGCTTTGCGTCGCTCTCCGCCCTCCGCCCCACCGTGATTGACGGGCGGGAAATGCAAACGAAATATGCCCGCGGAACCACGCATTCCATTATCACCCTTCTTCCACAACACTCGGAAACCAATAAACCAACGGCGAACAAAAAACAAATGTTCCGCATAACTTCTGCGGACCGCTTCACGGGCGGGTCAAAGCCGGAAATGTTTTCCATTTCGTTCGGAAAACTGATTGTTGCATTCCGCTGCACATTGTGGCATTGTGGGGCCACTTGAGAACTCGAACGCGGTATGAGTGCTTCGGGCGCAGGATGACCTGAAACTTCTCCGTAAAGGCATCTCAATCAGCCGCGAATTCCCTTCGCCATTGGGCGAAATATATGAGAAGAATCTGTTGTTCCTGCAGGAGCAGGAACACACCGCCAGACAAGTGGAAATGGCTGGTTTCTATCGCTAGATAAGGTTGGAATGTACGTCTGCATTGGGAAAATTTCCGTGTGGTACATTATTTTCGTGCTGACAAAGTCTAACAAAAACGTAACTTAAACGAAACACTGCTGCAAACGCATCACAAACGTTAAGTTCGGTATAGTTTTATATTAAATAACGTAGCACAAAATTCTAAATACAGGATGTAGAAATATACTCCTCCAAACTTGTTACCAAATTACAACAAAAAAGCAGAAAATAGAATAATAGCTTTGAATACAAATTAAGATATTTCTCAAAATTGTAGAACTGATAAATTTAAAAGGAATCTTATTCCAGAGAAGATAATCCAATGGACCAAAATTTGAAAATCAGATTCAAAGAACGAACAAGGTGAAATTTTATCTGAGTAGGTTTTAAAAACATTTAAAAAGCGGTATTGAAAAAACTCAGTAGATTCTACAAACAATTATTTGTAGATTTTTTTTTTATTGCTGTGTTCATTTTACAACAGCATAAAATGCCAATCATTGGATTACTTTATAAAGAAATCTGCTCAAATATTTCGTTTACAAGAAAAATTAGCATGCACTCGATAATGGAAATGTTTTTTTTTCATTTTTCTTCCGTCATTTTTAAGCAACCCGAAGCAACAAATAGGTCAAGTCCATTCCATATAGGAGCAACAATTCGCCACCGCAAACCCGGCAGATGCGTCAGCAACAGCGTTTTTCTTCCGAATACCAAACTTTATTATTAGAAAGGACCCATGTTCCGCAAGCGTGTGCGGTTGCGTGTGCGAAAAATTCTTCCCTGACCTGTTCACCGAGGTCACACATTCCTCCGGTGGCAGAATAATACATCTGTTCAAAGTGTTTCCTTCATTGGTACACGGCACCGTTTGCAATTTGGCGACCGTTTTCTTCAAAGCGCAAAAGTGTTACGTAAAAAAAGTGTCGGTTTAGTTTGTTTGGTTCATTTTGTGCCTTGCATTCGATTAACACCAGGAGATGGTGTTTTGGTACGTGACGGTTTCGATGACTTTTTGTTCAACTCCTGTCGTGGTTGCCCATCAGCCACACGACACTTTCTCGTTTCTTACCTACTGCATTGGGAGCAGCAACATATTTTCTATGCTCCATCGCTTCTCATGCACTTTTGTACAGCATCCCACCTCATACATCGTGCGTTCTCTTGGCTTTCAGTGCCAAAAACGTGCGCCCCGGTGCACACCAAAAACGAAGTTAGTTAACAGAGGAATAAAAAAGTCTAATCACAGACTCGCCAGTCGTACGGTAACGTAACAACGGCACCACCTCTGTTTGCATCCACCACCGACTTTCACTTGGTAAAGGCGATTCTGTGCTCAAAGCCCAGAGTCAAACAATCATTTATCATCGTATTGTTTACGGCGCAGTGTTGGTGGTGATGGTGTTGGTGTGCGACGTTGCTAGTTTGCACAACTATGCTTTCAATCCACACACACACACACCTGATCCAAACACTCCGCCACTGGTTACCCCTAGCGATGGTGGTAGGGTTGAAGTGCATCGCATCCAAAGCTTGCTTGGTTTTATGCTGCATTGATGGATTGTTTTCGTGAAGCATCTAATAAGACTTCTATACTGTTAAGGTGCCTTCAAAATAGACGGATGCTGAGTTCGCCTTAGGGAGTTTTTTCCCTACTACACGAATGTTAAAGATTGATCGAACAATTTCTATCGCAATTAATTTTATATCACAACAAAATATTTTCAAAACTTATCAACGCTTTGATAAAGAGCAAACGCTTCCTCAAATCATCAACGAAAAATGTAATATGTTGATTATTTTTCTTTAAATTAAAATCTTATCAGAAAATGACCCGCTTCTGTTTAGTGAACATCTATACTTTCGGTATATATCGGTCTGGTCATTGTGAAACGCTTAAAGGCAATATTTCTTCTGGCATTTTACATCACAAATACATACACACCACAAATACATACGTTCTCTGAAGCTCTAAGCTCATTAATCTTCACATGCAAAAAAAATGCATTACACTTCATTTGTTTCATTGTGTCTCAATTTGAACACATCAAACCCCAAAAGCAAAAAAAACTTATTAAGGATACTCCAAACTGAAAAATTGTTCTAAGTTTAACCAAACTTTTTTACGTGAAAATTAACATATTTTGTTTACGATTTCTTAACAACTTTCCCTTTGACCAGCCCTTACCCCTAACGTGTACTCTTGGTCTTTACTCAGGTATTACACACTTACCATTTTCTTCCCCACACCTGCTGCAGCGGCTGTCTGTGAACTCTTCGTCGGCGCTAGAGTCAATCGACAGGTTTTTTTGTACAATTTCGCATGTTGTTATGGTTACACGGGCGCTGGCTTTCTTTCTCTTTCGCGCTGCATGCGCGAACATACACACACGCGTTGCTTTCGCCTTTGGATGCTTCTTCTCGTCGCCTCTTGCCCTAGACGAGCCTCAATTGATTGCAGCTGATCCCCGTGCGACACAAGAGCAGCAGTGTTGGAAATGTGGAGGTCCAAATGAACTGACCACGGAAAACGCCATATATCGTGCACTTTTTCGTTGAAACGCAGAATGGGGGTGGATTGTGGGTGGCCAGTTACAATTACATTACACAACGCACAGCCTTTAAGGCGACGAAGAAGAAACACAATCGTGCAGAAAACACTTTTTTTCGCCAGCACACACACGTACACAACAATAGACGAACAACAACAAAATATGCTTATGGGAGCGCGAGGAGAAGAATCGCACACATACACACTATTGCACTAACACACACAACAGTAACACCTTAGCAAGAAAGGGGTGGTAAGACGAAGGAAATGCAAACGCACACACACACAAACGCACGAAAGAAGCTCGGTATTTTTGCTTTATTTTGGTTTTACAGCCACCCACTTTCCTTCTTATTGGTTTTGTTTCTGGTGTTGTGGGGTTCGCTTTGCGCTCGCCTTAATAGACGATTGTCAAAAATCTGCTGCCGTTTGACATTCGCGAGTGTGAAAGGAAAAATAGCACCATTTAATGCGATTTTCCTATCGCTAACACCTCACCACACACTGGATTACTGCGCATACTTCCACCACCACCTGTTTTTCGTTCCATCGTTCATGATCGCTTCGGCGTGAGAGTCGATGGAAATTCCGAACCCCTATTTCACAGTCGACCCCACCACAAAGGACGTTCGTTCTTCTCTTCTTTAAAGGGTGGTTTTTACTTTGCACTTGCAAGAGGTCAACATACACCTTCTAGAACACGCGAAAGCACAGACGGATGAAGAAAACGCGTACCGAATTTGAAGAAAAAAAGAAGAAAATCACGCACACACATACAGATAAACAGCAGATTCACAGGAACGATGTAATCACCGTCGGTGGGACTAATGTAAAAGATGCGTTTCTGTTATCGTCACTGTAGTACAACACAAACTTCGAACCCATAAGCAACCATAACTCCTTCTGCTCCCTCTTCGCACCAGGTCCACCAGTTGACGATGATGATGAGGTGGAACAGCCAATTATTTCACCCTTTACGCTCACCGTAACTACATCAATGCTGTTGAGGGTCAGGTGTATGTCTGTGAGCGTGTGTTGAAACAATGCACAGCTCTAGAAATTTGGTGGAAAACTCGCGAAAACCGCTCAACGCGACGGGAAAATTCGTTCGAGACGCGTACAAAAACAAAACTGCTGGCTTCAGAGGATTTTTGATGTTGGTACAGTAGTGTTAGACCCTTTATTTTGATTCTACATAGGGGATCAATGGGATCAGATTCGGAAAAACTATAATTTGTTTCGGTACTACACAGCAAATTACGAACTTTTTAACAATTTTTACTTCCGCAGTAACAGCACACAAACACCACCTCTTTCTTCGACTTCTTCTTTTTTAGTTGAAAACGAAAGAACAACAGACAGAACAACAACGAACGCCAACTGTCCAATGTGTCACAATTCAACAGCCGAAGCTCAGCCTCCACTGTGAAACGAATCTGAAAAATTGCCAGAACAAGATGGAAATATTGGCAACCACTGCGCGAGCAGGAAGGATAGAGAACGCCATTGTGAGAAAAGGATTTCTTGCCCAATGAACATTTTCCTACCGTCAACTTTGACGGCAATGTTTTCATTTATGGTGTTCTGTCATTTCAAAGTAAAAAACAAATGAAATGATGAAATTAACAAAAAAGTATTAAATTATGCAATCCCCTACCTAAATCACTTGCTAAATTCTAAAGCATGTGCAATTCACATTAGTTTAAAAATGGAAAATGATTTAATAGTATGCCAATACATCGTAAACAACAATTACGACTCTATTAATAGTTTTCACTATCGGCTTTAACATTATTAGAACCGATCAAATTCAATTAATTTATAAGTCAAACTCTTTTCCTCAACGTATTGCTTACCCAAAATCTCAGTTCCACAGAGGCAAATGGAGTGGCGCTTGCCAGCTGTCAAAATAATCATAAACAATCACCACGTCAATGCAGAGGCGCGTTTAATCAGCTGGTAAATTGCGCGAGAAAATTCAAACAAAGATAGCAAACAAACAAAAGCGTGTTGTCCACGTAAACGACTTTCGGTGCTTTTTATCGTGAAAAGTGGTTTCAAATCGCAGCAACCCATGCGCCCTGCACAAACATGACTTTCGACATCGAACGAAAGCGTTTGGAGTTGTGCTATGGCACGTTTGGCACCAACGCTAATGGTACTACCTCGTCCACCGCCACCGCCGCCAGCAGTACTAGCAAGGTAGGAGAACTACGGAAGCGTAGGAAAAGTTCCACCTCATCCGAACAGTCCATGGTCCGAAGGCGTCGAAAACGATCCGAGAGCGGTACGGAGCACTATTCGTCCGAAAAACAACGATGGCACCTGCCAAGCAAGTACCATGTTATCATCATCTTTGCGTGTGGCGTGTTGTTTTCGATGCTCATGTTCGTCCTGCTGGACTTTGTACCTTCACCTCGTCCCACCGGTGGCTCGGTACGGCGCGTCGGTTCCGATGGCGGTCGAGCGCTGTACGCCCCACGCCATCTTCCAGACGAATCACTCTTACGGCTGGCGGACGAAACGCGCGTTATGGAACCGTATCTACCGATGGTACCGACGCGCGGACAAAAAGCACCGTCCGATGCAAACACACAGGACACGCTCACGAACGAGCAGGAAGCGCTCGGATCGTTGAAAATGGCATTGGAAATGAAACATCTCGGAAAGGACGATAAAGCGCTGAGATTGTTTCAACACGCACTGGCTCTTTCCCCTAAGCACCCGGAAATCCTCACCAAGTACGGAGAGTTCCTCGAGCACAACCAGCAGGACGTGGTGTCGGCTGACCAGTATTACACCCAGGCGCTTACGGTAAATCCGTACTACTCGGAGGCACTGGCAAACCGCCAACGTACAGCCCAGATCGTGGAGCAGATGGATGCGAAGCGTTTCGAGGCGCTGGATAGAAAACGGGACGCCCTTAGTTCCGTGCACGCCTCTAACATGGCGCTGAAGAGGGCGGAAAAAGAGGCGTACATTCAGCACATCTACCACTCGGTCGGCATCGAGGGCAACACGATGAGTTTAGCACAAACACGCTCGATTCTGGAGACGCGCATGGCCGTCGATGGAAAGAGTATCGACGAGCACAACGAAATCCTCGGGCTGGATGCGGCCCTGAAGTATATCAACGCCACATTGGTGAACAAAAACGATTACATTACGCTAAAGGACATCCTGGAGATTCACAGGCGTGTGTTGGGTCACGTTGATCCGATCGAAGGTGGTGAGTTTCGACGTACGCAAGTGTACGTCGGTGGCCACATTCCGCCTGGACCAGGGGACCTAGCGATTCTGATGGGACGGTTCGAGAATTGGCTTAATTCGGAGCAGGTATTCCTCATGCATCCGGTCAAGTACGCTGCCATGGCACACTACAAGCTCGTCCACATACATCCGTTCAGCGATGGGAACGGACGTACGTCTCGGTTGCTGATGAACACGCTGTTAATGCGTGCAGGATATCCGCCGGTTATTATTCAGAAGCAACATCGGCACAAGTACTACAACTATCTGCAGCTTGCTAACGAAGGCGATATCCGACCCTTTGTGCGTTTCATTGCCGACTGTACGGAGCGAACGCTAGATCTGTACCTGTGGGCGACCAGCGAATTATCGAATCCAATTCCATTGTTGGCGCAGGAAAACATGGAAGGCATGCCGTTGATTTTCAACAGTTTCACCGACGAAGGACTTTCCGATACTGGTAGCGGTGCGGGCGATACTATACGGATAGGTGTCATTTGGTGAGTCTGTTTTTGTTAGATTTATTTTACAAAAAAAAAAAAAACTTATATCCAACCACGTTTCCTTTGCTCTCGAACAGATATTGGCTTCCAGTAGTGGCCCTGGCTGGTACAGTGGTTATTTACGGGTGCCGTCGTACCCGTCGCACTCCTGTTTGTACATAGTTTTGTTTTGTTTTATCCGTTACACGCGCAAAATATGTAGTGCCGTTTTTATTCGATTTGTTAAATTATTGTCCGTTTAACCCATTTATGTTCAAACCTCGTAAACATGTCGATTATTCAGCAACCCATGGTAGGGAAGCACCGAATGTGATCTGTCGTTGCGGGGAGCCTTCCCCATAAGCAGCAGCTGCAAAGCAACCAAAATACGCACAGAAAATAACAGAAGATATACTTTATTAATATTGCTGCCGCTGCTTCGGTCGACGTTTTCGCGAGGTCGAAACGAAACAGGCAGTTAGTCAATCGAATGCAACAAATGTGAGTCCTAATTTGTGTGTGATGCTGTGATTTTATAGACATTATAAAGTTGGTAGGTTCTTAAAATATGTAAAATAAAATAGCAAATTTTTACCTTCATCTTAAACCGCTTCTAATGGGTATGTGTTAAATTACAGATCTTTGCTAAAACCCCAAATGAAAATATGGGTAAGTGAAAAGAAACGCGGGAATGTTGTTGTACAGGGTTCGTCTGCAAACTTCGCAGAGCTATTCGTTCTTTGATTGTGAAATTGTGTTTTCGGCGTTATTCAAAGAGTATAGTTTCCCTGATAATCGTATTACATTGCGTATTATTACAGTAAATTTACTTTAGTAACAGATTTCGCACAATTTGTATGTGCAATTATCATTCAAATATCTTTTCTCTCAAACAAATTCCCATTTAAGTATTGAACTCACCTCGCTGTAAACAACATTATACCTGCTGCCAAACACGTTTGACAGTTCCAACGTCAACGGATTTTTACTGCGTTGTTTTGCGTCTTTTTAGAAGCAAAAGAAAAGAAACTTTTTCGGCTTCGGTTTTTTCTTGTGCGAGTTTGTCGTGTCCTCCTGCGCCTGTAAATGATTTCGTCGTAAAATATGTGTCCCCAATGTATGCATCGCTCCCTATGCACCGTGTGTTAGTGCCGTGAACCGGAGCCGGAAGACAAAACAAGATATCCGAGAACGCGTAGTGCTCGCCGCCTACGCACCTCCCGCAACCCGCGCGTCTATATTTGTTTACATCCACGTGCCGACGACGGCGAACCCTCGTCCGGTTGGTGTTGTGTTGTGTTCCCCTGTGGGAAAGGGGGAGGAAGGGAAGTGGCGTTACATGTTGCTCTGTGGCCGACGGGCACAACAATGGGTGCCAGCTCGGCCAGCGCCATCAACATGATGGACACGATGGACGATCACGTCTACTGCAATTCGACGACGGCGACGCCGGTGGCTCCCGTCACGTCAGTCGGTTCCCCGAACCAGGTTGCAACCTCCACCACCACGACGGCGACGACGACTGTGGCGGAGATAGTAAAAGCGTCCGAACCGTGCGATCCCGCGCACTTCCAGCAGTCGTCGTCCTCGTCCCCTTCCCAGTACTCACCGTCGCCCTCATCACCTCATCCATCATCACCGCAACCATCCGCATCGCCCCGACCATCGTCACCGATACCGTTATCGTCCGGACCAGGTTCACCGGCTCCATCCTCGCCGGTTCCGTCGATGGAAGACGATACGCTTATGATGGGCGATGACGGTGCGGAGGCGGAAGCAGCGTACGAGCGTGAAGCGAACGAGCCGGAACAGGTGCAGCAACACCCGGCCAGGGAGAGCGAAGCAGAGACGGAGCTGTGCGCGAACGATGTGTACGAGTATCGGGTGCCGGAGGGTGATTCCATTGATCCGGGCGAGATGGAATACGGCGACGATGAGGAAAACGAACAGGAGGGTAACGAGAACGGTGGTGATGACGACGACGAGCGCAACAACGCGTCGGACAGTGGCGTCCTGTCAGATGATCAGCATGGTGGCGACGATCCGAACGACGGGAACAGTCAACTCGACGGTATGGCCGCGGCACTGGACGCGATGAATGAGGTGAAGGAGCTGCGGTCCATTCTGCTGCTGCATCTCGATCTCATCCAGGAGCAGGGCGATCAGATACTGAACAAAGACAAAATGATCATCCGGTTAAAGGATGAAAAAGAGGTGTTAAAGCATCAGCTCGATCTCGCCAATCGGCGCGTTTCGCTTATGATGCTGCAGCTACAGCAGAACGGGTTGGCCCTGCCGAGTGACCATCTGCAACAGCAGCAGCAGCCGCACCACCACCATCACCATAATTTCCTTCTGCAGCAACCGCACGACCTTCCGCCCGTAGTGAAACAGGAAGGTACCGTTTCGCCGTTGACGATTCGCAACCAACTCGAAAACGGGCGTATGCGACCGGTCGTGCTGAAATCTTCCTCATCGTCCTCCTCATCGCCGCCGTTCGTTTCGTCGAGCGTGGCGGACGGAGTGGCACTGTACGGGTTGCCAGGCTGTTTGCCCATCCGCAATCCGGAAGTGAGCAGCACCGTTTCGCCCGTCAAGGAGGAGCTACCGGATGACATCGTGCTGCAGAATGATGCACTTTCGTCGTCCCCGTTCTACAATGATGATGATGATGATGACGATGATGGAGATGAGGAAGAAGAGAACGAGGAGGACGAGGAGGGGAACGAAGAAGACGATGGTGATGGTGATGATGAGGGTGGAGAAGAATACCAGACGGACAACAATGAAGTCGATGGAGAAATCTATCTCAACTACTCCAAATCGGACGACGATGAATCTCTCTCGCCCCAGATGCACCACGAAGAGTACGATGATGAAGAGCAGCAGCAGCAGCAACAGCAGCAGCAGCAGCAACTTCAGCAAGAACAGCAGCCGCAACAACAAGAAGAGCAGCAGCAGCAGCAACTCACACAACCGGACGAGTACGAAGAGGAAGCAGTTGTGTACAACGATCATGATCATCAGCTGCAGCAGCATCAATTTTTGCTACTTCAGCAACAGCAACAACTGCAGCAAGCGTACGCCAACTACGATGGTGAGCTGCAGCAGCAAGGCTTGGAAGCAGATGAAGACGAAGAGGAGCAGGAGGAGGAGGAGGATGAGGACGATGAAGATGAAGAGGAAGAGGAAGAGATGGGCTATGAGGCAGCGCAGGACGGAGAGGCGGAAAATAGTGCGATCACATACGCTAATAACGATCCGGGCAACGCGGTCGGGTATGACGACACACCGATGGTGATGATCGATGAAGGTGCCGTTGAGGTAAAGATGGAAACCAACTCCCCTGCCACCCAGCAAGAGGACTCGCAGGAAGGGTCGCAAGATTCGCTGCAGCAAGCACAATCACTGGACGTGCACGTGCCGTTCGTCGAAAGCACGTCGCTCGGCAGTGAAGGTGAACCGCAGGAAGAGGACGAAGAGGAGCCACCGTTAGAGGTGGCCCGGTCGAGCAAACCCGCCACCATGGAGTACGAACCGTGCAGTGTATCAACGGAAGAAAGCCCTGAAACGCGCAGAGGGCCGGGTTATCAGGCACTGCGCGGTGGTGGACGAACTGCTCCTCCCCCTGCGAGCCATCCCTTCAATCCCGTCCTGCACTGCCCGTCCGGCAACTCGTCCGACTGCAGCAGTAGCATGGCCACCGGCTCCAAGCGCCACAGTCGGACGAATCCCGCGTACATGGTCACGCAGAAGGAGTACATCAGCTGCGCCTGGAAGGATGACGCCGTGGCGGCCGAGCTCGAGAAGCTGCTCACGAACGAGGCGGCCGAACTGGAGATTCCCTCCTGGACCGTGATCGAGGACGATGCGGACGACGATGCGGTGGCCGCCCCGGACGAGACCGATGCCGTCTCGGCCAGCGAGTGCGCAACGGTGCGCGAAAACATCAGTGACGAGGCGTACGCGAAGCGCCACATGAAGCTCGAGATCGACGAGCGGCGGCGCAAGAAGTGGGACGTGCAGCGGATACGGGAGCAGAAGAACATCGAGCGGTTGAAGAAGCGGCAGCTGAAGGAGCAACCGGTCGAGCAGGAGGCGCAGAAAACGATCACCACCCTCTACCCGACGGTGGAAACGCTCAAGTACATCCAGGTGACGGAGGAGGTGCCGGTGCAGGCGTTCGGCGAGCTGATACCGGTGTTGCCGCGATGCCACGGGTACGGATTCTCGCTGCCGTGGCACCAGACGAAGGCGGGCCCCTCCTTCGCCAATCCTGCGCCCGGAGTGCTGCTCCAGCCCCACCATCAACACCTGCTGAGCGTCGAAACGAAAACCAAATTCCTGCACCGACTGGCGCCGAGCTTGCAGCAGGCCCAGAAGCAACGGTTCACCAAGCGGCTCAAGAAGGAACTCTAATGTGTCCGTGTGCGCGAATGTGCGTTTGTGTGATGTCCTACACCCCTACCTGACCGTTGCGTTGCTCTCATCGCTTTAATTATGCTGTACATTTTTTTTTTACTTTTTACCCTCCAGAACAATTTTTAATTCATCTTACTACTTTAGAAAGCACACACTGACTCATTCACACCGCTCACTGAGGTGGGTGGGATGCTCACCATCACCATCACCATCCCATGGACTACTTGATTTTGCACACTCTGGTACAAAAAAAATGCATTAACATAACTCCCACGTTGTTGTATCGTCCGCTCGAGTGGAATGTTTCTAGTTTTAAGTGTGACGATTTTTTTTGTTTTACACTATTGTTTTCCCTTTCTCCCCAAAACCTCTCCTCCGCTAATGTTGCGCGGATAAAAGAATATTCTGCATCCGTTAAGATGGAACAGAGGAGGGGGAAATGGATTAAGGATGACCCCCACACATGTACTTTATTACGGCTACGAAAGTAGAAACACCCCGCAGATTTGACTATAGCAAGACGAATAAAGATAATAGTGTTAGAATGATGTAACGAACGGTTTGCTAAGGTATTCTTCTCTTAGAACCATGCATTCGAAATTGTGCACCACTTTCGGTGTGGTAGTTTTAAGCTTCGCTTATCCATTTTGTTTACTTACTGTTCATTTTGAGAAATGAGAAGTCATAAAGTACCGTAGCTTACCGTAGCTTTCGTAGCTTAGCGAATATTGCTTACTTTTAAAAGGTGATAATGCCTTCCCCAACTAAACCAACCTATGGGAAACTTAACAAAAAACTTTATTTTCACAGTTTGGTGACACAGGACAGAAAACTAACAAACGCTGGAACAACTTCACTCCCCGCGTACGAAGAGTCTTTCGCAAGCTTATTCCCCAATTAACTAAATTATCCCCAAAACCCCTCACAGCGATCGAATTTTCATACCCGAGTCGTTTGGTACAAATTTGGACTAAGCTTGCTGCCAATTATTCTACACGTTCCGATAAGCATGTGGGTATTGATTTTACTATCTACTATGTCTTGTCGACCCAACTCGTTTTAGAACAACCTACACGGACTCACAGATATTGTTGCGCGTATCTTTTCGACGGGGAGCAGGGAAACGGATTGTGCAAATGGAATTCAACGCAATCGTACCGACATTTTGTTTCTGGGCGTCTAACACTTTTGTTCTAGTTTTGTTTTTTTTTTTAAATTTCTGTTCTACTGATTGTTTCTGTTCTTTTTGGTGGAAATTTATATATTGCAAGCCTGTTACCATCTACACCTGCACCTGTTGGCCTTTTCGGGAGAGAGAAAGCAGTCCAAAGTAGATGGTGCTCCATGTTTGGAGGTACTACTTGCTACCTGTAACGATTGTACGGTTGATTGACTAGGGTTTCGGAGGGATTGTGAGATTCTTTTCGTTTCCAAAAATTTCGCATATACATTCGATACCGACGTACGCTCGGTATAAGCTTGCTCCAGAATCGCGAACTAGACACATGTTAGCGCTTGAAGTAGTAAACAAGGGGTTACAACATGAACGAAACTATCTTGTGAGTTCTTCCATCAGAATTTAGTGTCTTACAGTTAATGCAACAGTGTGAGCTGAATCTAATGCAGCCTTACTCCGATCAAGCTGATAAGTTTCACACGAAAGCTCCTGCTACCGGTGCCTTCCAGTAGTTCAAAATTCTCCAAAGTGTAATAAAAAACCAACAGTAGGCACGGACCGACCATGTCTTTACATATAAATCTCTCCACATACTTTAACGCACTGGTTGGAGGGAGAAGGTGATGGATGGCGTTTTCGGTTTACAGTTAAAAAATGGCGTTGGCGCAATGGAAACACCCGTGACGTCTCCAAAGGGAGCCCTAGTAGCGCACCAAGTCTTTGGAAGTGAGATTGTTGAGTGGTCCGTTGCGTCCAGTACAGTACAGTCCGGTTGCTAGGCTAATATCTCCGGTGGTTGCTAGGTGATTACATTTTCTTACAAGTCTCACAAAGTTAACACGTGTTGATTCCGCATTCTCTCGCTCTACCTCTTTCTAAGCTACTGTTAAGTGTTTTCGTAAAAAAGTGTCCCTTTCGTTCTACACTAGAGCTTGTACGAATATCTCTAGGTATGTAAACGGTGTGTGCGTGTGTATTTGTGTGAAAGAGGTGTGGCTGTGTGCGCTTTGAACAGTGTTTTAAAAATCACAAACTTCACGCGAGGTGCACGCACTCGTTAGTCGGTTTTTGTCTTCGGCCTTTCGGTAACCCGCCCTGGTATGGCATGTACGCTTAAAGTGGTACAAAATCTCACCTACCTACCCGAGTTACCGCGTTGGGTTAGCTACATTAAAATTGGGCACATCGATACAACAACAGTGATACAATAGTCGATATCACTACAGTCAGTTGAATTGTTAGGCGGGATCCGCTACCACACTGGGCAACTAGTTCTTCCTGTGAAGGGGAGAAAGGAATATGGCGGTGTCATTACGGTTCGCCACGGTCCAACTCATCGACAGTGGTTGCGACTTACGTCCGGATGCTCCGTATAGCATTCCTCCAATCGTCGACGGTGCAGGAAGTTCAGCTTAGTTTTCACACACGGTAACGCTTCCGACTCATTGTGGTTGATCACCTCAGGCTGGGCAGACAGCACCACCCTGTCCACCTTGTACTCGTTCTCGACGATGATCATCAGTAGATTCGAGCGTGGTATACGCTTGGCAAAGTACGGTTGGTACAGCAAGCTGGAGAGAAAAAAAAAGTGTATCTGATTAGGACCAGTTCACAAACTGGCTGCTCCACGATGCTTCTTACTCCTCCAGCGCGGGTGGTGGTGGCTCGTAAAAGAATCCATCTCCCTTGATAAATTTCTCCTGCTGCATCACGTACAGATTGGACTTCTTGTCGCACGGTTCGTATACAATCTCCTTCTTGATTTCTTTCGGTCGGTTGAAGTATTCCTCCTCCTCGTCAACGTGTATTTTCTTCGGCTTGGATGGACGCGTGTCGTCGTAATCGTCGTATTCATCTAAAAAACGTAATATACAACAGTAAAATACCGCCGTTTCAGCTGTTTTTGCGTCAACATTTATCCGGAGCTGTAATACGTACGTCCGAAGTAATCGGGACTGGGAATACCGTGCACCCAAAAGTCGAAACGTGTCAACATCATCGCAATCTCCGCAATCAGCCACTTCAGACCCAACATCACAACCTTCATCGGCTGTTTAGTGTACGAAAACCAAAAAAAAAAACAAGATCTCTTTAGACTCTAGCCGCGTCAACTAACTCTCCGTACTACTTACATGCAGCAACGCCATTGCGTCACTCTCCACAACTCGCTCGTACTCGCACAAACCCTGCAGATCGAACACTGTGATCATCGCGAAGATTTCCTTATCCACCATCGACTGCATGATAGCTCCTTCGATTTCACCAAAGAACCGGCCCGTGTGGTTGGAAGTTTCCGACAACACCACATATCCGTTGTGATCGATCACGTAGCAGTCCCGCGACTCGGACGCACACGTCTCAATACATCCATCACACTACGTGGAGAAAAAAAAAACAAAACGGCTCCCTTAGCAGCAATCCTGGACGAACCGAACCGTTTGCGTATCTTACCGTCGTCTTGGATGTGATCTCCATGAAGCGCTCGTACATGAGGGAGTGCGAGAACTGGAACCCGGTCACGCAACCCGGCGCCTCCAATCCACCGTCGCGCGGGAAGATGGCCATGGTGGCCGTCACCTTCAGCTCGCCGTCCTCCGGTGGGTCGGACTCGTGCGGTACCGAGTACACGAAGCTCTTCGGATCAATCTTGGGCCG
>JXXA01007681.1:0-24777 GCA_000956255.1 Anopheles punctulatus
AGGGGTGTTGGTAACGCAGAAGCGCTAGCAAAAGAAACATGGCTGGCTTGTGTAAAGTAAATCTGTGTGCGTGAAAACGCAAAGCTTTCAGAAAAGTTACTTTTACCCTAAATTTGAGGGGTAGGAATGCTATGATGCGGAAGCTGCCGAAAATTGGTACAATTTTTTTGAATTCCAAAATAAATATCCAGGGTATTCAACACAATCAGTAAAAGAACATTTCGAATCGATTCGAAGCTTAAATTATCTCCACTGAATGATTTTTAAATATTTCTCTCCATGTGTTTTAGCAAAAAATTTAGATCAACTACAAATTTTGTATGATTATGTTATATAAATAAAACAGGTACTAATAAGCATCGTTAAAACTGTCACAAAAAACGTAATTTGAAGTTTGCTTCACATGTTAGACTTCAATAGTTTGTACTACTATTCCTTTTTAAGAATTCTTTTTCATCACAACGGACTGACAAACAATATTTTCAAAACTAAACTAACTATCACAACGCTTATTATATTATCAGAAAGATCGCTGTTCCGACTTGTGCCAATGTTATTCCAAAAATATTTACTCGAACCACTTTTATAATCCTATAAGATTTCTCTTATAAGAGTGACTTCCAATCTCTCTCTGACACCACCACAGCATACCCGTTACCAGTTCAATGGGATTTAATTTTGTTTTTACTCATACCGCTACGTGCTACGCGTGTGAACCATCATGGCTTCGCAGTGCACAATAATAGCAGTAATACACGAAACTAATTGACCAATGGCGTCCTCACCGAAGAAGACTCCGAAATAAAATAACGAAGAGCGCATGTGCTCTTTTTTGTTGGCATATTGTATCTCTTTCTCGCTATGCGTGGCTTCACTCTCCCTTACGACCAAAGTTCATATCGCAGCATGGCCATGAACGAGGCCAATCGAAGAAGCTAACCAAAAATAGCGCCTGCCCGGATCGTCATACTCGTGGAATGCTGCCGCAAGAACGATCGATATTGTCCGAGATGCTCTTTGACGCAATCACTACATTGGCCGCGCTTGCTCACTTGACACTATATCATGTCTAAAGTATCTAGCCCCTGGAATGTGTTGCTGTATCGGTAAGCTAATATAAAGTGAAGAAAAATATTACAAGAATTATAGAGTACTATTTTGTGATTCAGAAAATTACGTTGCCTCAATTTGTTGCATTTCAAAACAATTTGGCTTGAGTTGAGTTGTGTTCTCATTTAGAATGTTAATGAAATGTTCACAGCAATTGAAAGCAACTCGTGGAGTGTAAACCAATTATTCAACTAAAACTTATTCAAATATAAATATACACATGCATTCAGTTTGAACAATAGACATACACAATAAACTTTTGCAAGTTTATCGGTTTTCCTATAGATTGTTGTAATAGTTATTAGTTTTTTTTCGTAGCGATATCTTGACAATCAAGATGCTTTCAGATTCAAAATGTTCCGAAAATTCATTTCAACTTCGACTTCAACTTTTAAAAAGAGCAATCACCAACCAGGGTTCACCGAATCACTTTCTGTGTTTTATGAGTAATATTGAGCCTCTATTTAATCATTCATCTACCGCCTGTGCATCATTCATCGCAAGGAAAGCTGCTACAACAACACCAACAACATTTTATAACCCTCCCATTTCTCCCGCCATTTGTCTACCTACCGTACAGGATGCAAAGCCCAAACGAACATTGCACGTGTTTTCCCTACACCCTTTTTGTGACTGTCTCCTCCACCCAAATAATGGAATTGTTTTTCCTGTGCATTGTGAGGTGTAGCAGATTGTTACCTTTCCGTTGACGCATTCATCAAATACCGTCGGCGGGTATGGAAGACCCATGGAACACACGCACTCTCGTAAAAACTTCCTACCGTAAATAGCTCGTAAAAAAACCCTCTCAATACTCGGAAACAAACCATTTGCGCGAGGTGGCCCAAATAGGCTCCAAGGTTTATCAGCAGCAGGGTCTTGCAAACAGCACCCGCCCAACTGGCTCGGGGTTTTGCCAAACGGGTCCACCATTCACAGCATTCCACGCTCAAGTTAAACGAATATTCACCGACTCATTAAATTCAACTCTCGCTGATCCTGAAGTTGATCCCTTAGGGAGAGTATGTACACGTCTAATCCACCATAATGTTACTTAACTTTTGCTTATCCGTCAAGAACAAGCTACGCCTGTTAATGGCCTACCATTCACTACTTTATAGGCATCACTATTGCTAAAATTCGAGCGAAAGTTAGTCTACGCGATACTCAGCGCGGCTAGTTTACCGCTTAGCCATATCGACTCACAAATTTACCAAATAACTACTATCTGACAATGTTTACTGTCTTGAAACACATAGTTCACCCTTTGTAATCCTCAACAGGACAGCAACAATTTTATTTATTTTCATTAGAATAGCATTGCCGTATCGTACATTCTTGCAAGAACGAAACTGGTCTAATAGCTCCTGAACATGTGCCCATCTTTACTGTCTTCATGATTTGACTCAATTTTTCACATTTTATGTATGAAACACTCAAAGAAAAACGTGCAATTGATCAAATATTGACAAAACTTGACTTGACTATAAAGGCAATAGTAAATAGTTCGACCCTCGTGACTAGTGTCAATAACTTCCAAGGGACGATGTATTTCCCCAAATAGGGATAGGCTTGTATAAACAAATGCAATATGTTTAATTGTTTCTCGTTTGTGAGCTACTTCCTGTAATTCTCCTGTAAATAACTCTTAAACTTTACTTTCGTTGCATAATGTGTATCACGCGTCAGATGTTCAAGAACTGATGATTCAACTGATAGCAACGTTTATGGGATTGCTGATAATTATTTAAGATTAGGTTTGTATGTAGTACATCCGGCAGCCACATTATAAGTTACCAATATATTTATAAATAAGTTAAAAAAATAATTTAAAAATATAAACAAACCAGTAAATTGATTGTTATAGAGACGAGAGAGCTAAGTTCGTTCATTCATTGTATTCATTCGACATCCATTTGAGCCATTTAAGCCATCTTGACGCATGTAATAAAATGGAATTACTTGTGAAACATGGTATAGTAACGGAAACTCAAATGAAATAAATACTAATATTACAACTATAATACTACAAGCATAGAACAAATTTACACTAACTTTGCTAACAATTTCATCCACGGTGTTTCAAATAATTTTAACAAAAATCAATTCTTTCTAACAATCCACATCTTAAATTCGAAACATTTTACACAGATCCACAACCGTGCACCATTTGCAAAGATCATAAATAATTTCATGACCAACATGCGGCAACATTTGTCACCAAGCTAGCAAAACCTCTAACAAACGCTTTTAAATTTATTTTCTTTTTTTGAACATTCTCCCAGCGATAAAACCTCCCACGAAATTTCTATCAACCCACTCGGTAAGCTGGAGAGCAGCACACAAAGTAGCGCACCGTAATGCTTGGCATACTGCGGACGAGCAAAAGCAACATTTTTTGAAAAACCAAGCACTTAAAACCGCATACTAGGATCCGGCGCACGAGGCGAATCGAGTACGATGCGTCCATAAATTTCCCCAAACTCATTTCAAAATTTGAAACTAACAGTGGCGGGGGGACCCTGTTTTATGCGTGGGATCCATTCGCTACTATGGTTGACTTTTTGGTGGACAGTATGTTGTTGGTACACTTCGTTATGCTCTAGGTTTTCAATAATTATTTTTATTACTTTAACTGTAAGTCATCAATATTGAAGCTACAACATATATACATCAATTAAGATTTCTTGTTATTAATATTTTGCGTTACACCATCATTTTTACCAAATTATTTGCTCATTTGTTGCAAAATGTTTCCAAACATAAGCAAGGTGTTTGAGTCATCCTCTTATCCTATTGCAATGCTTTATACGTAATTGCTACCGGTCAAACCAGAGCCTCGAGATGTGTTCGACCAAGCAGTTCAACATCAAGCAGCTAAAATTACCATGAAACCTGATAAGGAGACGGTGCCCGAGAATGATGGTGCGCCTATTTTATTACGAAAAATAATTAAACAAGGTTGAAACTTTTTTATGATTCATTACAGCATTTTACAACACAAACCTTCTCGTGCTTTGCCTCATCTCTCTAAAAAGGTTTCTAATTGTGCAAGAACTGCAGTGGTTCAGAATTGTAAAAGAGTAGAAGTAATCTACACTAAATATATTAAAATACGTATCTTAGAAAGGATACCGAGTATTCAAAGCTATAGCATACACTTCAGTTAAACTTACATAGATATATTTCATTTGGAATACCACAAGGATGTACGATGAGAGTACGATTTTCAGTACAAAATTTGTTGAACGTATCTAATCAATTTCACAATTCGTTGTGGGAAACTGCCCATGCTACTCACATGAAAAGAGTTTTCCCACGAAAGTCTTATTCCGTCTTATAGAGCATGTACCACAGTCGAAATCCAATTTTCCGATCCATTAAACTTCAACAAAACAGAATACTTCGTATGTTTCGACCAAAAATCCAGTCCGGGGAGTCTCAGCTACGATGTGAGAACGGAAAAAGGATGTTTCATTCTGTCTTCTGTTACGATTCCGAACGAAGCTTCGAAGCAGTGAACCATTTTCCCTTGCATTTTCCATTTTCATCATCATGAATTTTATCATCTTGGACCCTGAAACAATCGTTGTAACCAGTAATTCATCAAATATTCCGCTCGCGTCGTAACGCTTTTCCTTCGGCTCTTCGTACACTCGGAGTTTTAAGGGCTGCCGTACACAGTTCACCACCGTGGGGCAGCAGAACTGAAAAATGCTCTCAGGCTATGTATTTTTGTTTTCTTCCTTCCGTAAATTTTCTTCGTTGTTTTGGTGCAGTTTTTGACACTTTTTACGATCCTCACAACATTGCTGTTGGAACAAATCTCACCGTTGGTCGCCGCTCGCTGGTGCCTGAGGCTTTGAGTTTGATTGCTGATGATAAAACTTTCCATCCGGCACACCATGCAGTGACAATAAATAGAACAAACTGAAACGTTTGCGATGGTGAATGGTAGACCAACTAATGCATGCAGAAAAACTTGGTGGTAACCACTAGCACAACTGTGCCTATTGTTGTCAGGTGGCAAATCTGTACTTCTGCTCCTGCTTACTCTTACACATTTTTACGATAATATTTGCTTTTTTTCACACGCTCTACATTTATACATAAATTTTTATGATAATCCATCAAAACTTTGCTATTTTTCTGCTATTCTAAAGTATTAATCAATCTTTGGTCATGAGCTGACCAAGGAACGATAAGAAGCAGAAAAGGGCCAACGTACCTAGTAGCAAAGTAATGTTACAAATACGACCAGTAGGAAATTGCACGGAAGAATCGGAAGATTCCTGAATCAGATTACAACATGCTACTAAATTTGATAATAAAAAGCATTAGCAATCTAAACTATCCCACAATTTGCATTCCACGCCGTTGTAATTACATTACTACCAACCAGGTAACCAAGCAAGTCTGTTACACCTTTCTGTAATACAACAAAGAAATGCCTATTCAGATGCCAGAACTAAACACTGCAGTGGAACTAAACAGCTTTAACAGCTCATTTTACAAAATAAAAATTTATTGAAAAAGATTGTTAATGCTGAAATAAAATTACATAATTTAATTTCCACATTACATTTGGACTCATAGCTTAGATCAGACATCCATGAGACATCAATATTTGTCAATAATTGAGAGGCACCTTATCACATTCTTCTTTCAGAATAAACCCATAATAACTACTCCAAACTCCAATAATAACTCCCTAATATCTAGACAAAGCTACTCAGGATCAAGTACAACATTATAATTTTTACATAAATTTACATATAATTTGAAACATAAGAACCCTTGATCATTATTACGAACTCGTCCAGCGTATATAGCATAGGTAAAATAAATCATGAGTTATTATTAAAACTAATATACTCAATATATTGTAACCTCAACAGCGATATAGTTAAAAATCATTATAGTAATTCTCATGTTGTTCAGTTAGGTTTAAATTCGTCCACAAATTAACAAGAATATCTTTTTAATTCTACGGTAATACATCCATCGACTCTATGACTGCTACTACAGAGCATATCAATGGCATATGCTAGAAATGCGAATAATGTTTTCCGGAAAATAAAATGTAACTTAACAGAACAACTCTCGATTTCATTTCATGAATATGTTTGGTTATTTAAAAACGGAACAGATATTTCTTGGAATTCACAGCAACGGTAAACTTTCCTTACATGCACGGCCAACCTTCGACCAGAAGGTCATCCCTCGGTTACCTACGGTTGAGGCTACTAACATTTGCTAAAGGTCCCGAGATCAAGGACTTCCACATAACGGAACAGACAATTTGTTACGTATTCTGTGCTGCATTCAAATGAAACAAAATGAAAACGAAAGGTGTAACACAGCCGGAACGGGTTAAAACGATCGAAGAATAATGAGTACAGAAAAACCATAAGCTCTTAATACGGGTCAAAGATTGAAAGACCGTCAAACGTGTACCCTGTCCGTTCCCATTAATGGGTTAGACAAAGAAGCGCAAGGTCTCAGTCGTTTTACGTTCTAACCATGAAGCGTGTGCCGATGCAACGGTGGCCTGATATTGCCCCATTTATGGCAGGATAACTTTTGGAAGATCGTAAAATTCTAGAAAAGATTTGGGCTGCACAAATTTGTCTCTTACCAATTTTACGTAACCTTGACATTTATCGTGTGGCTTACACATCAAATTTCTGTTTCCAAATATGTTTTTGAAAACTTTTTCCAGCAGTATCAGTGGCTTAGAAGTTGCATTATTATTTAAACGTTTTCAAAAATATATTACAATAACTACACAGATAGCATAAGCAGTTTTAATACAAGTCTGTTGTTTTAAAAGTATCTAGATTCTCTCAACGAAATTCATTCAGCCTCTAGTATAATGTCAAATCAATAAAAAAAACGTTACTTTGGATACTCACAAAAATCATCACCATCAATATCACATCAACAACCAGGCAGATACTACCTTCCTATCTACGTTCAAAGGCACGAAAGGCCTAAAATCTCAATCACAATTCCAATCACATTGCTATAGCCTTCAATAGCGGTGCCGTTCGATCAAGATTACAGTTTCGCTTCGGATGATTTGCTTGCTTTGCGAACCAACCGAGCAGCCTACAGAACCTGCTTTTCGCTGTGATTGCTTTTCGTCTCGCGAAAAGCTGCTTTTATGATCATATCTAATAAAATCCACGCCGCTTCCAAATGTTTTTGTTGTTGTTTTTTTTACTCCACACAAAATTCCACCAGAGATTGATTTCAACCCATTGTAACGGATTGTTTTTGTGGCTGTTGAGATGAAAAATCTCAATTTTCTTTAATATTTATAAATGCTGAACATCTGAAGCTTTTTATGTGGTAAATTTGAAGTCATTTTGAATTTTCCTTTTACTAAGGTACAGTACTCGATGTTCATTCATTGATCGAAACGTTTGTAAACTTTATATTTAAACTACTGTTCTACTTTACAGGGAAAAGAACAGATATCTTTACGAAAGAGATCGGAGCAATGAAGTAAAAATAAATATGCGAGAAAGAACGAGACCCAAGACATGGCAGCCATGATGTTTTAGGGCGTGGCGTATCCATTATGGTTTCGCCTCGTTTACTTCTCTTTCATCCTACCTATCCTTCCTTCGTACCGGATGACTGCAGTGTTTTCGTTCACTGAAGCCAATTTGCAAACCTTGCATGGTTTGCAAACACAGCAGAGCTGGGTTACACTTTCAAAAGATCGATGCGGCATTGCGATACCTTTCTGTGCTATCGCACCGAACACCAGTCTAGGTACAAGGACAATCAAGGCAGGGCATAAATTCATATGTTTGTTTCACAAACACGCTCTATATTGGCTACGATGCAGAGTCTCGTGCGCTCCTGCGCAGCCCACGGTTTGGCTTCATCGAGTGTAAACGTTATTTTACATCTCTGCACCACCGAAAATATTGCCCTTGCGAGACTTCCCCACAGCACGGATGCTGGGACCAGCCTGGAATTGCTGATGATGGAACGAACGTTCGTTTCCCCCAGCCGAAAAATAACAACCATTCGAGCGGAAAAGCTAGCGCGGGCATAAAACTTTTCTCATTTTCGGCAATGGCAGGCATCCATTACTCTCGTAATGCAATGACTCAAAAAGCCCATGATACCACGTTCTACCATCCGAGGCTCCAGGGTTCTGGAAAAGTCCGGGTAAGTGTACAAATAACAAGGGAAGCACGATCCAGCTATAAGTATTAGCAGCATGTTTTACTGCTATGGTGAGCATGGCTCTTGGCGCTGAATGTTGATAAGTAGATTGGTTAAAAAATGGAAGAAGAGCGTTCTACTCATTCTGCTGCATCAACAATATCAACAAACTTTAACCGTTCTGTTTAACTGTTTTGTTTTGCTTTTCAATTGAATTCTGAATTACTTAACGATCTCATAAATATATCTCTAACTATCCTAAATTCTTTAACTTCAATTACTGAATGCATTTTCTGTATCATACAAATTATGCTTAGTTTCTTATACTTAGTTGCAATACTAGTTTACCACAGTAAAAATTTACATAAAAATCTTTTTCAACTAAATCTGTTAGGTGCATTTATCGTTTCGTATTGTTCGTATCGTACACAATTCGTGATCTTTGAAAAATACACTAAAACCGTGTATGCCCTGATACTGCATACATTGCTCTCCATTTGAGTGTCGACCATAACGCTAATCCCCTTAGTTGATAGATTTATGGTTTGATTCTCACATACGTTGGAATGTTTTGAGGATAGAAAGTAGAATAACGTAAATTTAGAAGGGCCATAACCATAAGTAGGCCTTTGATATTTCTAAGGTTTTATCATCGTTTTGTTGCAGCGCTGGAACATTTCGTAAGCACACGTTATTTTTAGACCACGATCATGAAGATCACGTGCTACTGTTTCGATTCTTCATGGCCATGGTGCCATCTTAAGAAGCACCCAGATTTAATTTTACTGCTGTAAAGTATTTGGATAGTTTATCTATATCGTCTCTTCACACTAACGAGCGTAAATTTTAACCATTCCGTGCTAACAAGATTTACCATGATATTAAAACATTGTTGTACTTCGACGAACAAAAACCTAACATTGCGGTGTCATGGTAATATAAAACCACAACGATCACGCTAATTAGCATCTGACAGATGTTTTCCAGAATCTACTTAATTTGATAACTTATTTGCAACAGTACTTCCTTCAGAATATTGTTAATATTCTCGCCATAACATTCTCTCTTTGTGTTCTGAAACTTTTACATTTGTAATCCTAAGCTGTTGTCAATTTTAATGTGCTGGAAGCTTCCATCATAACTTTATATCATTGCATGAGTATTTCGTATTACAAAAAGCTTTTAAGTAAATCTTGCATTCATATGCAACCTACCAACGAACACTAAAGTACAAATCTTTCTTCCGACTTCATACTGACCAAATCTTAAGCCGTGTGTTTAATCTATGGCTTGACTAATGAAACCATTTATGCCTCCTCACCGATTCTAACAGAAAATGAGTATCTCAAAACACCGCCTGCTTAATGAATTATTTATGAAATCCACCAGGGGGGCGTAATATTCACTAATCAAGAAAAATAAAGCCCATCCTATCATGCCAATCAAGTTTGCCTACTTGGGAAATCTCAAGTATGAGACGCCCGGTAGCATGAAACAGGAACCAGCAAACTGGCTATGCTTCACTGAAAGAGAGAGAGATAGAAAAGAGTAATGAGAAGGAGAAGAACGCTATCGCTGATTTTTTCTAGCGCACAAACATGGAACGAATCGTCAAAAGGTTCCCTTTCGAGACAAAGTTATGGTAATAACAACAGCCAGCGCTTATAAATTGGGGAAAAATGGAACTTCTTATCCGCTCATCTCTCGACCACCAAGGAGAGGAAATAGCGCTGCATATAGTAAAAAACAAACAAACGAATTAGACCAAAAGTAAAATGCAGCCATCGTGGCACATACGAAAAACTCTCGATAAATGAAGGCGAAGGAAAAATACAAGCCCAGCTGGAAGGTACACACTGGTGAATTGCCCAAAAAGCTCGCTCGTTTCTTATTTACTTCTATTAGGAGCGGCCCCAACCAGTTCTTTCATCGTGATTGCATGCGCAAAAGATAACAAATCTTTTCTAGTAAACTCTAATGAGATGAAATGAAGCAGCAACGGCGGCGTGGTGCGCGACGCTGGAACATCGTAAACCCAAGACGTGCCAAGGCATAAAATAAACGACCATCCTATCGTGACTTATGAGCTACGAGCGCCAGCGTCAGAGGCATTGCCGATTCATCATGTATCGCATTCGACTGATTGAGATGTACGCTTACGTTTATTTAGCAAACTGGGTAAGTTATTAAATCAGCGTAAGGTAAACAAGATACATGTCACGAAATTCATGTTACCTAAAGCCCCACAGAGAATGCAAAAGAAATATAGATACATAGAGACCGAGACAGAGAGAGAGAGAGACATAGAGAGAGAGAGATAAAAACACAGAAACACGATACCACGGCCATATTTGGTATATGCACTGAACCGAAAACTCAAATGATATATGCCATTCAAAACTGATTTTCTATTCTACTTCCGGCGGTGTTGCATTGAATGCGTTGCTCACAATGTTGGTATGGTACCTAAATGAAGAAACAAACCTTGCACTTGCAATGATTGGGACGAAATGAAGCGTTCTTTCCACCACCATTCCAATGAAGAAACTATGAAGCTACCAACTTAACCCCCTACTTCCGTTACATTCGATCGCTGACACGCGATCATGCTACGCTTGTTTCTAACCTTCCGTCGCCATACAATCATCACGCAACGTTATATTGAATATTTCAATGGCTTTATTTCGATAGCCATAAGTGCAGCAGTACTTAAATTGGAGGGCTTTATTGTTTACTTCGCCTGCCTTCTTTGTTCCTATTGATACGGAACGGTTTATACTGATTTCTTCAAGCTTTTTTGATGGCATTGTTTATACACGTTACAGAGAGACCATGTGCATCAAATACAAAAGCAACATTCTTATTTAAAATTATTTCAATTAAATGAATCTATGCTTTATATGATGCGTACCACAATCACAATCTGATATGCACAGGAAAGATAGCTAATGTAGCCTTCATAATTTAAAGCAAACAGTTGAGAAGTTCAATGATAGTTCAATATCACAGTGTGTTCTACACTGGTGTATGGTGCAGTCAATTGAAATATCATTCAAACATGAGTTCGTATTATTTAAGCTCCCCATCATTTTACTCCGCATCCGTATTCATTACTGGTTTGTAGCTAATTCGAATCATGCATTTGAACACATGCAATCATCTAAAGCAGTTTATAGGCCATCGTCGAATTTATGATGATAGCACCCTCGCATGCGACTCGAGTGAAAGTGAAAAATGTAAAAAAAAATCAATCACCATCCAGTGCGTCAATAATACACTTGATCTCTCAAAGGCTCGTTATGTACACGAAGCACAGCACACACAGCTGTTTTGAATTTATGAATGCTCTTAACCATACAATCAATTGCAATGGAATAGATAAACCCTGACGGCACACAAACAAGAACAATGCAGAACCCTTAATGCACCATTACCTCATATGATTACTTTACTGTGTAAGTATTGTCCCTCTCAACAATCCATTGATTGATGTCAAGACTTCATAACTCTCTCGAAACAAAGCCACACGTACCCGACATATCTCCAGAAGAATCACTCTCTTAATATAACCAGCCCGATTTAAAAACGCAGTCATCTTTTGTTTCTAAGCCTAGCGATAAGAATGCCACGACGCGCTCTCTAACTTTTACATGTCAACATAATCTGTGAAAACATAAATTCCATGTCGTTGAACAAGGAAAGCTTGCTTTCGTTGATTAAAACTATACTTTTTTATGTGTTATCATATCCGGAAGAGGTCGGTTTTAAGTTCAACGAACCTATTCTTCTGGCTCGATGATAAATGGTTCAAAACCGCATGTGAATCACTCCTTTAAACTGGTTAGAACCTACTGAGAAGAACTCCGCCATCGCCAGTGCGCATTATTTGCTCCGTTGGGGTTCTAGTTCAAATTTCCTTTCCATCATATTTTCGACTGCTTGTTCGAATGGTTTCATACATAATGTATCAGATATGTTGGTTCCTTGAGCATCTTGCATATTTTACATTAACGCCCTTGCTACATGCCTAATGAGAAATGAAAATGGCGAGGAAAAAATGGGGAGCCTACGGTCTAGCGAATGAAATGGTAAATGTTTGAATAATGTAATCTACCAAAGTATATAAAAATGGATCGATAAACCGAAACGTGTGCGGAACCAAGTGCTCTCTGCAGGAGAATGATTTCGAGACGGAGGAACTGAAGCGAAATAAAATTTGATGAAAGCAATGTCCGTACTTTCGCTCTTACAAAGCCAACCTACCAATGGCTTTGAAGCAATGGCTACCATGCTGCTAGAGGAATAAGCAAACAATCCATTCATTAACAACAACGGCACAACAACAATAACAATTCCTAACATCGGCGGACGTGTCGAAACAATAACAACAAAATGCATTCCGTATAATAAAAACAACGAACGTTTTGGACACCAACGTTCCTGGTGAGTTTTAATTATACTCAGTGCAGTTCTACTCTTAAGGGAATAGGAGTTAGAAAGAACCAACTATTTTTTTCAGAAATGCTTCATTTAAAAGTACACAAGTATGAATTTATGGACGCTGCACTAACATTCTAATTAAATATTCACCCCAACCTCCTTGTTAGTTCTCGGGTTGCCACCTGATTTTTATCACTTTCAATACCACCTTTACTCCCCAGAACGAACTGAAAGATTCTGAATAATAAATTTGCTTCAAACATTTCATATTATGTTTCGTCCAGCTCCCGCCTCCCACGCTTTGTCTTGTGACCGGTTTGGATTGATGGCTAAGTATGGTCTCCGGCGCACAAATCCCATACTGCATACATTATTTTTCCGTCAAGAAATTATATTTGCCACCGGAAACAACATGTCTACTGGTGATATGTATCGTAAAAACGCTTGTTTTTCGTCGACAAACGTTTTTATGCAGCCAACTTCAACCGTTGGAACGAAATAATTCAACTACAAAGTTGCGTTTTCATTTTGGCTTACAATTTTCCGTGTGAATGCAATTTCTCGATCATACTCAATAATTCGTTCATCGATATCAGTGATTATTCCTTCCTCGATTGCAAATTATTTACCGCCGGACGGTTGACTCGCAAAGGACATATAATAGGAATATTTATTTAGATTCCATAATCCCGCATTTTGTGCTGCTAAAAAAATATCGAATAAATTCACCTCAATTTATGCTTCATTCATGTCAACGTCTACGCAAGCTGCGATTAAAAAACCTGTTTTTATTCCAATACTACCGATCCAAAGTCGTGTGAAGACGCCCGTTTTAGCGTGCACGACAGCATACCCCTTGGGATATTAATGCACCAAACAGACGCTGTAGTAGATTGTTCGTTCCGTAACCTTTTTTTCTCAAACTCAGTTTTACGCACTATGTCAACTTATTGCATATGACAGGTTCGATCATTTTCAATTTAATTTACTCTGCCTTATACTTACTTAACAAACAGACAGACCACCCAATCGTGGCAATTAAACTCATCGAGATTATTATCTCTAGATATACATGCGTAAGCACGAATAATTAATTAGCAATTAAAGTTACCGGAAAGCGAATCGTTTTCGATTCTTGCTGAACAAAATTGTGCTTCGCCGTCGGCTAAATGTTTTGAGATCGAGATCAAGACACCCTTTGTGAAAGAAATCGAAACACTTACATGCGTTTAAAATTATTGCTAGCAAACCCTATTTGCTAGCCTCTACCCTCAGCACGAAAGCCACTGTTGTAAAAACATAAAAACGCGAAACAGGCGCTGAAGGATGGATAATGAGCATAGGCATGAAAATCAAAGTGATCAGAAGCCATTTCAAACCATAACAGCGGACAAGCATATCGTTGGTTTTACCAACTAAAGCCTTTGAAATGTTCAACCCGATATCACACTATCAGCATAGAAACACAAAACGAACCGAGGAAAAAGGTCCTTTGAGCATATTTTCTTCCCGGTTCTATTTTCTACTGTATTCTCAACAATTCTCCTGCATTGTTTATTGTTTTATTACGCACCGTGCAATTAGCGCATTATCTATGAGAAATGCGACTAAGCTCAGGCTGGTTCATGAATTTATGGGTTTGTGGTGGTAGCCTAGCGCTTTAAATTAATTTATTAAAGCAATTAATGTTCTTTCTATGTGTTGAAAAGTGTACCCCTTTATATACTCTTATTCGTTTGTTTTGCTTGGCCAGAATGCCTAGATTTAAAAGTAAAAATTCATAACATACATAAGAATTAGATCACAATACATTGTTTCATCACAATTTCATTTTACATTTGCTGATCTAAACTAGCATTCACTTCAACAACTCATATTGAACTTTTTATTTATATTCGAAATGTTATATTTCTTTCGCAATCGGCACATACTGGCATAGACTGCTCAAGCGCACTACGCTCTTTGGGTCGAGCTGAAGGTTGTCGCCGATTTGATGAAACTTCTATCCTTTTTTTTTGCCTCTCTTCCACGCACACTACTCGAAGGGGCTGGATATATTGTGTTGCTGTGTGAGTAGCCTTCGTTTGGACTTTCGTTTATTCGTTCGTTTTGGTGCGCGCATCCACCAACAGATCGAGCCAGTAGTCACATTATGCTCAGTGGTTTGTGGCTAGGGTGAAGTGTCGACAAAGGTTGAATATCATTCTTGTCGACATTCTATGCCGAGTTGATTCTTCACAACTGGAGAATGTATCCCCAACATTGTGTTATCACATATGTGTGCCTTTCAACGCTTGTATGTGTCTGTATGAATGTCGGAAACTATGCTCATGCTTCGGATCATATTTATTTCCCAGTTAAGCTATTTTGTTTTTAATTTTAATATTTTTCTTAAGTGATAACCAATAATCGCGTGTATAACACCACCTTTTGTATCATCGACATTCGTGTAGAATGTAAATCGTAACGTTATAACCTTGGTTTGTCTTCTTCTAAATTTAGTGTAAAAAATTATTAGATTTCAACCATCTTACATCTAACATTTTATAACGCAGATAAGAACATAACGAACTGTAATGGGGATACAATAGTTATAAAAAGGATTCGAAAATTCAATTCATATACGCTTTTAAAAAATATATGTGAATAAGTTTTTGATTAAATTTCTGCAATGGAGCTTTCTATAATAACGGTGCTTTGAAAAAAAAACTGTATAGCACTTTTTCACATACTTTTTTGCTATTCTTCCATCGCCGCACGTACAACACAACTAACTGCTCCGCACTAACAACTAAAATAAACAATATTTTTCATATAAATAAATAAATAATCAACGTTGTTGATTGAACATCAAAAATTAAATGAAACGAAATTTACATAATTTGTTCTATTTTTCTCTTGATATGATAGCATAACCATCACCAAAGCATCCACAAAATCGCTGTTTTGTGAAATAAATTAAGGACCGTTTTAAAATTGTTGAACTTAAAACGATTCTTATATTCACTTAAGCTTTACTAAATTTGATCTGATCTGATCTGATGTACCCGACGGTCGTTAAACCCGTCATTAATGTTTTGCATATTTATTAGCCAATCCAGCTAAAAATTACTTTTTCGATCAAAAGTTACACAATGATAATACTTATCAATTAAGTTTATTGACTAAACAATCTTCTCTCGTAAATTCGTAATTCAATTAATATGAATTCCCAGTTGCTCATGACAGGCTTAACTTGAGTCCTAACTTTTTATTTTCAATGTTTGATTTTGGCATGATTTCGAAAAAAAATAATTTTCAAACATACCACATAAAATCCTACTAAAGCTGATAGCATAGGTTTTTACGTGTTTGACCACAAATAGAAAGTGTGTGGAACACACAGGAATTCATTTTTTCTGTCATGTTAACTCAACTGTTATATATGTTTCAGCGCTGAAAACTAGGATATTTTGCTTTTCACTGTCTATGCAATATCACAGAAATCACTATTAACTGATATGCAATTATAACATTGCATACAAAGAATACTCCCTCCAACAGTGAAATATTCTATACTGCTACGAAATAATTGTCACATTTATTCATGAGAAAACAAGCCATGCTGAGAAACAGTCGAATAAACCAATAAACCAATTTGAATACACATACTTTTAATAACTAAACAGCAATGATATCACCGAAAAACATTTGAAAGTTTTTGTAACTCCAGTTGGTGCGTTGTGTTTTTTCTTTTAGTAATTCTTCACCGCAATATCTCAAACTACCATTCTGACATACTTTCTATCAATTACCACAAAGTCACATTCATAAGCTAATTGATTTCTTTGTTATCTATAAGTTTGATGAGTGAAGTACATGATGTAAGAAATGAATGACAAATACGTATATAAGCTTGGTTTATGGAACAACCTTCATCGAAGATCTTCACACGTTCAACAAACAAAAGGCTGGTTTTACTAAAAGTTTTTAGGAAGCAAATCAGAAACCATCTGTACGACGAATATACGAAAAATTTGTCTTGTGGATGTCTTTCTATGTCTGCTTTTATGTCTTTCTACAGCTTACTACATAGATTTATATTGCCATAGAATAAATGCTATATTTTGCTAGCTGCAAATAGTGAAGTTTACAATTAGTTTTTGATATTGTTGAGTTGTTTTAAAATTCTGCTTGGCGCAAGTTTTATTCTCGACGTTCGGTCGGAAGGCAAATCAATTAAAACTTATGTACGAATCTCCCATTTCATTCGTGTTTGCTCCGCCAAAATGCAACGTTGCCGTTGTTCCAACATGGAAACACTATTAGGCCACGCCTTTTCAATATGGCTGCCAACCGTTCACGCACAAGCGTATGCGTATGGAAGGGAGTGTATGAATGTGTGTGTCAACACTATGCACAGTCCAAATCGTCTTTACTGTATCACGAATTTCAAACACGATCAGCCTGCCGCATTCATTTACCACGGTTTGCATTTGCAATAATCGTTTGGTTACTCACGGTAAAAATTAAAGCAATTTTAATGATACACTATAAAAAATAAAAATTTTACGAAACCTAACCGGCACAATCATAATAATTAGTTCATTAGCTTATACACACGTAAAGTAAACCATAACATAAAACACAAAATCATACACTTTCAGCATTTGTATCTGTTTTTTTTACAAAAATGAACAATTTTGTATTTTTATTTGTTTTTCTATAACGAGAAACGCTTGCGGATGGATTCATTTTATTCCTATTGGCTATTTCTGACCTAACGGAACTTTTCAAAATTATCGGTACGGTTTTGCAACAAAAAAAAAACAAACAAACATTCCTTAAATGGCCCTAGTTTTTCTTGCCTTACCGTTATGCGGTACCATGGCGCTGCTAGTGCCGTCCTTTCGCAGCATGTAATATGGAGCAACGTTTTCTCGATAAGGTAAAGAAACCCGACGTGCTATGCATGGAAATCAATGTGCATGCAACACAAGAAACAAACATAAGGTTCACAAAATAAACCCTTCCGAAAAGAGTTAGGATCCCTACCATAAAACAACTCGGGCACAGGCATGTTGTGAGCGAGGAGCCATAAATCTCATGTTTGCTACCAATATTTACCCTTTTCTCGATCCAGTTACCTCAGCAGGAAGCATTCGATTCGTTACAGGAGGATATTGCATGTGCAATACTACGTAATTTCTCATTCGTATATGCCTTTTTGGCTGTTAACATATGCCGATTGAAGCATTGCTTTCTGAAAAGATGTTTTCGTTGTAGTGATATTTCACATTCGTAACAAAGATACGGACGTTCAGTTCCACTATCACAGCATGCGTCGTGTATTCTTAACAAATTTTTACTATACTACCTGGGTTTGAGAAACGCACCCTCATACGGTATCTATTGTACATGCCGAGCGTTTTCACTACGTAGATAGGTAGACATTCGAACACAAGACAGTACTTAAAGAGTTGCTGCATTTAAAATATCATATTTTTATACAACAATACGATAGCAACATTTAATCATTGTTAAACATCATAAACATGCTAAACATGTTAAACGCCATCATAACTAATGTTGAAACAGAACTGCACCGATGCCATGCATTGTATAAAAAGTGGCATTAATATCGTTGAACCGGTTTTCAATTATAAACCGAATAATATGCACAACCAGTTTTTGTACTGCGCGTGCTACGACTGGTAAAACCGGATGTTTCTTCGTGCAACTTTAACCAATGACGAAAAAAGCACAGGATTGGGTCACTCACCTTCTGCTCGCGATGCGTTTAAATTCTCGTCGGCCTCCAAAACAGATACACGCGTACACAAAGAGAAACAAACAGCAGAAAACCGAATCTGCCGGTAATGCATGTCGTCGTATTCTCTTTAATCTTCATTCTAACCCTTCCGGTATACTCCATTTTGGAACATGCATACTGTGGCGCACACTTTTGGCACCTGTTTTGTTAACCATTTACCGAAACGCGATGCCAAACACGCAAACCGCATCACCGGTTGCAAATTTTGCCCCATTTGCAAAAACAAAAGCGGCACACGATCACACTGATTCAACCTTTCGGCCATCACGCACACAAAATCATTCGAAATCATTATCTTACTGACGTCCACCGGATGCAAGTTACTCGCGTTATCAAGGTTGCAAATTACCACACTTGCCTCACTGTATGCATACGAGCACCTCGGACGATATCGTTATCGTAATAACATGCATCTATTAGAACGCAAAAATCGCAAAATTACGTTATCACTCAATTACACGTAAACTATGAGATCACACAATTGGCTAACTGTGTCGTTGCTGTCGAATGCATCTTGCGTTTATTTACTCCGTGCCACATCACAATCCTACACTAAGCCCATTCGCCTTCGCACATACAAGACAGTCTTTTTAAAACACAAATCAATCTGCTGATTTCTGCTGATCACTACACACGACAAACGTCAAATACCGCTTTCCACCGTGAGTTGTGCAAGTATGTTAAGGATGGCCCGTTTTCAACCCGGCAGCACGCCACTGCGATAGTTGCCTTACCCAGCGCATGTCTTCCTTGAAGTTCAGTTTTCGGCAACCAGCGCATGTAACAATCACCCACTAGCGCTTGGTTTCACCGACCGATCAACCAACTGGGGAAACCTTCCTACCAGCGAAAATGAACGTAACCTGATGTTTGGCCTAACGCGCTCCGACAGTTTCCAAGAAAGCGACAACGATGACGAGAACAACAAACGATGATGCCTGTCGACGACGGCGGTGACGACGACGCGAAAGTTGATTTGAAAAAAGATGCTATCAGAATGAAAGACTTCTGATAGAAAACTGCCCAAAATTTGTACCATACAATCTTTTCTACAAAACAAAAAAGCTATAAAAGTTTCCTTCGTACGAATGCATCGGGTAAGGGTGGTATATAACGTAAAAATTCGTATGTATTTTTGAAACCATTCACTCTCTGGCTCGTTCGCTCGCTCACTTCATACTCGCGCTGATCGGACCGGGTTCGCTTCCTCGGCTTGCTCAGTTACCCTCGTGCCGGCATGCCTTCTCACTTGCACAACGCGCTGCGCGAGATTGTTCCTACTTGTGTCATCTCACTCTCATTTACGCATCCCTCTCTTTTGTGTCCGTCACCCTTCGCGGTGCTGACCATATTGATTGCTTTCGACTATGCAGATGCTGTAGCTGTTCACTTGAGATACACCCGCGCCTGTTTAATTAGAGCTCCAACTTTACCCGCGGATATGGCCACTATGTTTCCCTTGATTGAATCCACAGCTATCGCTGCTGTTTCCGCTGATGATTCATGTGTACTGCACACAAACCAAAAACTTGTTTTTATCGATGCTGTACTTGTGCAAGCATTCTGTGCAAGCTATAATTGTCTCCAATTAAAACATGATGCAATCACGACGCCTTTTCATATTTCACTCGACACGATATTTTACTCGAACCACTTATATCGTCTTCGTTTCCCATCCTGACGAAAGATGGACAGTTGCTCATTTCAATCGCATCTAACACAACAACTGTGCGAAGGATTAGTCTCCCACACATACGCGCACGCGGACATCGCTTCCTCCATTGCCGACTGCCATCGCGTCACCACACCCCGGCAAAGGAGCAGGGTGAAATGTCACAGACACATGCGACTCATCAACCACCATCGAGCGATTTTACACATAAGCACACGCGTTTGCATTTGCACACCTCGAATGTTATATCAACCAGGTCAAAAATAGGGGGAAAAGGCCGAAAGATCGTGCCGGCAAAATATGGTTGATTGCTACTCGTCGGCAAACTGTTCCAACCCCGTCGCCGACTATGCACCGACGCACAAAGCACAAGTTACAACGGCAATACCAGAAAGAAGTGCGCAAGTATGGCAGCGCCTTGCCTAGGCATGGAATTCGGTGTAGCTTTAAGGGGTGACAAAACGAAACAACTGCCTGTTGGTCTGGTATGCGAGTGAGCGGGAATGCGCTATGGTTAAATAAAAAAAAAACAACAACATCAGCAAGATGAGCTTTCCTATTCCGAAAAGGAATCCAACGAGCAGCATCGGTAGGGGCACCAGAAGGAGCTGGCTTGGCAAGGGCATAAAAGATAACAACATTCTCCGATTGGGTATCCGAACGTAAATTATAACTTTTTATTAGATTTCTGACGAAAAATATAAACGCTTCCCCATGGTGGTTGCTCCTTTGCCAACAACTGTACGGCTTCTCGTTCCCACACATGCGATCTCTTTTCTGTTCATGCATTTGTGGGTCGAAAATCGGCCCGAGTAGATCCAACACGAGGAAAAAAAAACAGTGGCGTTGTCGAGGATCTGCGACGCCGTTCGAGTCACAGGGACTTTTTTACATAGGTTTCGAATAAGAGCACCGCAGCCAACGAACGAGAGAGGAAATATGAAACGAGCAACACACGACGTGCTCTGATGGCTTCATGGCATGGTCGTCCGATGTTACATTTTTATTACAATTTTTATTTTATATATCAAGTCCACGACAGTCCCACCTACTGCTTCTGCGCTGCGATGACACGGCTTACGTACGTTTGCTTCATCATTTAAGTATCGGACGTTTTAACTTCACGAATCATGGTAATATGTAAACTGTACGACCAACTTTTGCTAACTTCACAAATACTGTGTCTTCTTTCGGTACGTTTTTTTACACATACGATTGAACCAATGTGAATAGTTACGTTTTTTCATGTTGCTATTCATTGCTTCATTGTTTGTTTGCACCAAATTAAGTTTTTCACAAGCGATATTTTTATATTTAATCAACTGCAATACCTATTTTCTTCTTACCGGAATTACGCCGATCGTAAATTAGAACGAACCGCTTAAATGGCTTGGCATTCTCATGTAGTGCGTGGAGTTTGACGATGAAAAACAATATTTTTATACTCGCCACATTCGCCTTCACTTCAAACTAAACAAAATTTCTATCAGGCCGGTATTCGTCTGCAGGAGGTTAATCTGACAAGCCATCCTAGAGCGAACTCCATTGGCTTCTCGGAATGAGTTAATTAATTTTCGCTGCAGCCAATTAACAATGTCTAAAACTAGAAACGGCACAAAAGAGAACAGAACTGCTTTCAAAATGAAACGCTCCAAATCCCCTTTTATTTTTCCTTATACGTTCCTAAACGAACATTTTCTTACCTACATCTTCCTCGCCATTGTTTTATTTCAAAACCTATCACTTGGCTTAGCGTTTCGTCATCCGCTGTTGCTTTTTCAGACGGCTGCCGTGAGGAGTGTCAGTGAAAGCCATTAGAGCACAGGAGTACATAAGGGTGAAAGACGTAGAGATATCGACCCCTGTCGAGAGTTAAGTGCTTTCTATTTGATTCGTTCAAATGGTCGGAGAAATGAGAAAGCCCTCCACGAATACATCACAGTATGGGAGGGAAAAAAATTAATGAAGATATCATTCTCGTCCAGCTGTATTCCATCCATGGCGTAGAATATCGTTTCGAAACATTCTGGAGCAATGTGAGAAAGAAGAAAACGATTTGTATTACTTGGCGTGATGTTTGCTCGAGCCAATGTAGCCACTTTGTTTTGCTTATAATCAACGTAACATTTTTGGTATCTGCGTAACAAAACCTCTACCTCTTAATAATATGTTACTAACTGAACCAATATTTAATTGAATCGAAGATTATATCTAATATTCAGACACCATTCCTTTCAACAATAGTTGCTCGCACAGCTAGTGGTCGCAGTAATGCCGTCGGAACTTTATACCATTTCCTATGTATCAAATATTCGATAATGTTCGTATGAACGTTCAACATTTCGTATTATTAGCTTTAAAGAAAACATCGAATATTAAAGAGTTTTATTTATGTTTCTTTCAGAACAAATCACTGCTAGAAAAACTCAGAACAAATTGGCATTCATTACGGAAATCTTAAGTACTGGTTATAAAGTTTGTCAAAAATGAAGAGGTTATATTTTTCAAAAGGTTGTGTGTAACATTAAGTATTAATTTATTGTCACTATTGTTAAGTATATTTTTATAGAATTTTATGGGAAGATTTGTTAGAAATTAGTTCATGTTACTTGTTCATTGTATGATAGTGCTTGTCATGTAAACTTTTTATAAATTCATGGTTTATTCTTGCAGACATAGTTTTACTTATTCTGTTTGTCCATTTAGAATGTTTAAAACATTCTCCTAGCTAACTATTTTTAAAATTGATTTAAATGTGTTTGCAGTTGCTCTACAACAAAACATTTCAATCATACACTGTACGTTTTTGACATAGACAACTCTTTTTGACATAGCCAACACATAGAAACAAATAAACAAAATCAAATTTATACTACAAATGAAATTAAAATCACATTTACTGAATGTACATAATGGGGAATATACGTCAACAAATGTTTTTAGAACTAGTACATACAATATAATGGTTCTTAATGAAAATTGATTAATTAAAGTTATTCTTACTAATAGTACAAGTATTTCTGTCGCTTGGAAGAATTGAATCTTTGCAGGAAACATCCCATTGTGGCCATTCAAATTATGCATCGATAATGGTTATACATCAATGAGATACTACGATCCTTGAAATCTGTAATATAACCAAGTACAACGCATTTTCAAGGAATTCATCTAGTAGCATATCTTTTGATGATGTTCTCGTATCTCGTATGTACATAATAGCTAGAATCTTGAATAAAGAAATACAACGAAATGTGTGTTCTACCCTTTTGATAAATTATTATTATTTTTGTTATTAGTTTTAATACAAAGATTTTTCAAGGAAAAACTCAAATCCCAGAATCTCGATAATTTTTCCTTCTTAAATTTAACGAATATAAATTTTAACTGACCCATCAAACATGTTATATATCTTATGTGAAATTACTGTTCAAAAACTTGTTATCATATCCAGTATGAGAATTGTATCTAGTAATAGTAGTAGCTGTAGTAGTAGTAGCAGTAGTAGTAATAGTAGTAGTAGATGTAATATTATTATTTTGTTATAGAATAGTATGATTACACATTACACAATTTTTACGCATGCGTAATGGATTCGACTTGTCTCTTTCTTCATTATTTTATAGTTATAACTCAGCTTTACCGAATGAAACTATCTTAGATCATCATTTTGGTGTTTTAAATTCAGAGCTGTAGAGTTTGAGAAACACCCAAAATGTAGTAATATATAAAGTTTTCAACTTATTGGCATTTACTTTAAATTTTTCATTTCGTGGAGTATGTTGAGTGTCATTATACCATGATTTTACTGTTGTGTTTGTCTTTTTGCCAGTTGCTGCGATAACTATACAATTAGCTTGCAAATATTGTTAGAATTTTTTTATTTCGGGAATGTCTAATGCATAAATGTCGCATAGATTTAGAAAGAGTACACTTCCTTGTGGAACACCTGCTCCAAGAACGTAAATTTGGAGCTGATGTTACTTATATAAAGCATATTTTTGGGTAGAGATAAACTTATAAATTGTGTGAATTAGATTGGTTGGGAAATATATTAAATCATTATGTATACTAGACCCCTATGCCAAATGATGGCAAATGTTTTCTATGAATTTGGCAGCACCAAACCTGTAAATTTTGTAGTGCGCTCTATTGAAAATAATATCGATTTTTTAGTCTATCGATTGGTGAGTAGTCGATTGTTCATGTTTTCTATTGTTATTGTTGTCTAGCCCGGTTGATTTGTTTACTTTGAGATGCTTCATATCTTCAAATAACACTTTTGGTTTTATAAGGTATGTTGTATGAACAGACTGAACGTGTTCTATCTTGCAATAATTGATTAATTGCTTTTCAACTTTTCTTTCTATGGTACTAATATTTGAAATGGTTGTGTGCATTTTGGAAGTGAATGCTGAGAATTTGGAACAAGAACAGCTGTCTTAATCTAGATTTGTTATAGCCCAACGTCGTGTAATCTTGTCGACCTCTCGTCGACATTCAGCGGCATCATCCTCTGTTGTTGATTATTATTTTTATTGTGTATGTGCTTGTCACTATA
>JXXA01007690.1:0-15083 GCA_000956255.1 Anopheles punctulatus
AATGGCGTTCAGTACGCAGTACGCCTCCACCGATCGTTCGTCTCACGCCTACACACTCACCGGTCAGCAGCAGCAGCAGCAGCCGGAAGTTGTCGGAAGGTCGATGAGGTCGGATCGGGTCGGCTCAACTGTGCCCATCCCAGAGCGGTCGTTTTGCGCGGTTTGTAAACATTTACCGATGGGCTCTGGCGGGCGGGCAGGCATTACTTCTCGCTCGCTCGCCCCTCCCCGGTGTCCTTCACACTTGAGCGGCGTGACACGCGAAAGGGCGGACGGGCAAACCGACCTTAAGAACTGGGGCCAATTTGCTTGCCCTAAGGAGGGCTTGGGTGCGTGTCAAACCATAATTACATTCATGAAACATATGTTGAGTCAAAGAGCCAAAGCCACCGGGCAGCATGTGCTTCTGGGGATTGGGAGGAGGTTACCAAACATGTCATGAATGACGCAAAAGGGCACCCACGGCCGGAAGCAACCGGCTCGCTACCCGGAGTGAACCGGAGCGTCCGTAGAGCCGTACCGGCCCGTCGGTCCACCATTTCGCTACGGTGGAGCGCCGGACAGACGAACCCCAAACGAACGAAACGCGAGCGAGCTTTGCAGCGGTGTTCTAAAACTGCTTCGAGAGCTTTTTTGTCCCTGCCCGCGTGCGGGATACGATTGTTTGCCTGTTCGGGGAAGGGGTTTGCATGATGCTTCCCGTCGCGACAACCCGGCGTGGTTCGTCCAGCCCGTCGGCATTCGCTGGTGGAGTGGTGTGGCGTTGTTGTTTACCCTCTCTCGGGAGAGTCCACCGCACGGAACGAACACCGACGGCACGAAAGTGACATCTGTCGCTACGCCTGACGCTCGAGCGACTACGGAACGGTGGGGCTTGTTTGTCCGCTGACGTTTGCTGCCCGGCAAAGTGTCGAGTGGCATAATGAAAGTAATAATGTCGAATGCTAAATTACACGCCATGATGGTGGCTTCCAGATTGGTAGGCAGTGGTGGTAGTGGTAGTGGTAGGTAACAACAACAACAACAAAAGTGTTGCCAAATTTCGAACAAACAACAGCACGCCGCGGTGGACACTGTGGAAATCGTGTCTGGGGCGAGTCGGTGCCCCCACCAGGACGTGCCAGCTGCCGATCGGTCGAAATAATGAATCGTTCGATTTGTTTGATTGATTGATGGCAGCAAACGGGGCTAGGTGGGTGAAGGAACCTTCCGGTTTGGGAGTAACCCGTACCGTGCTTGAGCTTTAGAACGGTTACATAAATAATACAACTTTTTATTAATGGATCTCACGGAACCTCCGGCAGACGCGATGGGTAGGTAGCCCATGAAGCAAACCTATTTCTAGTATCAGCTATTCAGCTATTTGATTGCGTTCGCTAAAGGTCCACAAATAGTTCACGCTCTACCTATTTAAAGACGATCCTCTAGATTGAACCGGCAGTACAACAAAATAAAACAACAGTCATACAGAAAACATACCGTTTAAAACACCAATAAAACGTTTTCCACACGTTGCAAATGTTTTCGAAAATATTACAAATTTGCTTAGTACGAATATCACCCAAGAGGCAAGACACATTTTATTTGTCATAGCAAAACTAAGTAGTCCGACGTAAAGTGCACCGAAAAACAACTTTGACACTAACGAATCTGCTCAAACATTACAGAAGTCATAAAATACCATAGCAACAGTTCGATTTTACTTTACATAATATTTATTTACCAAGAGTAAGCTTCCCGAATTTGTGCAGTGTTTTTGGAAGGTAAGGACTGCAGAAAATCAGGATGCAGGATTGAAAGAAGCCTTGATTTGGATTTCATAGTCCGTTTTGGAAACATATCCTGCGTATTGTGCTGCGAAGGTAAACTTTTCTGTAACATTGAACACAAGCATGATTGTATCGTGGTTCTATTGTGTGAAATTATACAAACTGAATGGCTCGGACGCTGATTGCGATTGATCTATTATTGCCACTAGCCGGCATCGATGCTGCCCCAATTTTGCGGACACTCTATGGAATTGGACGATTGAGTAATTGCCAGTCGCATTGCACACACACACACACACACAAATGTCTCATACTGGGGCAATTTCATTTTCGGTTTTGTGCATCCTATATTTATGCTCATCCCAGCACCATCTCTGCCGTGCTCGTGCGTCGCTTCCCCCGGCATCTTCGGGATTCGGTTTCAAGCAATGTCCCAATTTACGCCCCAATCTTAGGCGGACGCCCCGAAGGATGGCTGTTACCTGTTCAATTATGGGTGTGAGTATATATATTTATGTGTATATCCTGCCCTGCTCCTTCCCTTGAGCGTAAGTGTGGGAGAGCGATAGAAAGATGCAGAGAGAGAGATAGAGAGTGGGTGGGTGGATGGGAGAGCGGATGGGGTGTTTCAAACCATCTTTTCGCAAACGGATCGGTATGCCAACTTTCCGTTAACGAGCTCGGTTCGGCCCACGGTCATGATTGCATCACACTAGCGGGAGCAAAACCACCACCCTACGGCAGGGCCTTGACCCGATTCAAAGTGACCCTTTTTTGAAAATTGAAAGCATAATTGACAAGAGCCACGAAACAGCTAGCACACCTTGCAGCCGAGATAACGGGTGGGCGCATTATAATGATTGTTACGAAACGGTAGTATTAAAATTCATCTGTCCCTCAGACCGAGAGGACCCGCCTCGAGAGGACACCATTCCGCTGGTGCTGAAACGATGTGCCTTTGTTCTGAACTAGCAACTAGCGAACTTTTCACATTTGCATTCTAATACAAAACAACCAAAAAAAAAAAAAGGAAAAAAAATGCTAATGTATGAACAGATCACCGGTCGATCGGGACGGCAGAATCCAAACGGCAGGCTATCGAACGTTTTTTTTGCTGTGGTAGTTTTCCACTTCCACTGGCGATGCAATTATTAACGTTCATTAACACGAACGCTCCCATACGATACCATGCTTCTTCGTGGTGCGTTCGTAGCTGCTTCCGCCTGTTCCGACCATCGTCCTGGCAGAAGTTTGTTTTCAGCAAGGTGTTCTAGTGCGACGGGAGAACATCATTCACACCTCCAGCCATCGTTATCGCCAACGTCATCATTATTCATCCCATCGATTCAGCGCTAACCGAGACCGGATTAACGGGTACATTTAATTACGTCGCCTGCAGCAGGTATTTCCCATTCGTATTTTTTTTTTCTTCTTTCTTTCCTTCTATGTCCTGTAGTTAGCGAAGGTTACAGGGTTCCAGCGCTCTCCGTTCTCTTTAATGCAAACTAAATTTCATCTGAAGGAAGCACACTTTCCCGTGGGCGGTGTGTACGGGCAAGGGCAGGAAAGTTGCAAATGGTTGCCATGCGGTGGTGGGAAACCATGAACCTGGCCACAAAACTCCACCAAGTGTACCAAGTGTGAGTGAGAGAAGGGAGCTGGAGAGAGAGAGAGAGGGAGAGAGGTGGTGAGCGCGCGCGCGTGTGTGTGTATGTGTGGGGGAAACAAAAAGGCGTGCGTTGGGCGAGCGGCGGGAAAAATGGGTTTTTGCTCAGGAACGGAACAATAATTTCCGCGAAAATTTACACCTCAGCGCCCATGTGCGCTTACGAATGCATTGTGTAACAAATGGACCCACGAGCGAACGGGCGGGCGCGAATGACGGTTGGACCAGCCACCGATCCAGTTCTCAACGGTTCCCAACATTCGTACTTCACGTGCACTGCCTCGCTGCTGGCAAAGGACATGGGCATGGTTGTGGGTGTGTGGAGCCACGGGCACACACACCAGCAGCCTGTCTCGATTCAGGTATATCGACCCGAAAAGCGTTTTCACTAGCATCTCTTGTGGTTACGGACCGTTGGTTTTCCACCCACCGCCGGTACCACCTTTTTATAAGCTCGAATCGTATAGCCCCTCGCTGACTTTCGGGCCACTGTTCGGGCGGGTAACCGCCTTCACTAGAAATTCGCTCCAAATCGACCTTCCACCCGAACCGCAAATCTGCCAACTCATCCTCAGCTCGAAGCGATTTGTGTAGCTCCGCGGCCCAACCCAACCGCCGGCGCGGGAAAAGCGAACCGCGCGGCGGCGTAGGTTACATCCTACCCCACGTGCAAGCGGTACGTCGGTAATTGCGCGCCCGTATGTTGGTTTCGATGTTGGTATCTGGTTCTGGGCGCCCATCATCTTCAATCTGACGGTGAGGCTGATGTGCCGTAGCGCTGTCGCTCACGCTTTCCTCATCCAAATCGCCCAAGGGACTCACTAATAAGTACTGACGCTTCGTTGGCGTACGAAGCGCAGGGAGGAGGCGCGCGGCGCCCGTCGGAAGCTAAAACTGCCATCCACGGCAATCCCGCTTGCCATTAAAAAAGAGGCAATGAAAAAAAGGCAATAAAAAAAAAACAAAAACCTGCGAAACCAGCTAACCCGAAAGCCCGGACGGAACGGGGCACATCCCGATGGTACAGTGATACGCTGGGGATGCTTGAGAAAACAACACACTTACCCTTAATAAATCCATACTCGTGGCGTATCCTCACAAGTACGTCCTTCCATCTCGATGAGCTTTTGATCTGAATTCTTTGCCGTGCCTGCACTTCCTGTTGGCGTGTTATTTTTCCACTTTAGCACCACGCGAACGTCCGTGGTAGGGGCCGACCATCGACACTATCCTTATTATGAGAACATCCAAACCCCCGCCGATCTTCGGGACGGGGCGTCGGGGACGAGTGCGAGAAGCGAGTCGATGTGAACGTGTGCGTATTCCCGCTCTATGCCCCAGCCACTAGCATTGCCATCATCATCATCCTCACCGTCGTCGTCGTCGTCAAGATCATGATCAATCACCCTTCTCCCTTATTGAACAGTGTAGGCACAGGCTTTAACAGACACGCACGCACACACACACACAAACACACGCATATATACAAGCGCACTGCTGAGATTCTCCTCTTAAGGATCCGAAGCCCAGCACAGTGGTTCGGAGGCTTGAAGATTGAGCGCCCGCGAACAACCGGCCGCCTCCCCACGGTGCAGGAACCGAAGGATGGTATCGATTGTTTCGCGACTACGGCTGGTGTGTGCGCGTGTAATCGTTTATCGCACGTGAAACGGATCAGATCAGCCCAGCGTACATGGCGTGCAAGCGTCAGTGATGATGGGAAAATTTGGAGCACCAGAATAATGGCAGATGGTATAGATATTACAGGGTAGTTAGTGGTTCAAGAGAACACGGAGCGGGAGAGAGCGGGAGAGAGCGGGAGAGAGGGAGAGGGAAAACAATAGAACACTTATACCGCGCATCAGACGTATCCGAACGATACGTGGTTATGGTGGGTTGTGTTGGGAGCGAAATACACACGGTGGAGACCTTCGTAGTAGTACTGCCAGACGTGGGTTACTGAGGTGGGACACGGGGTAATACTGTACACTCAAATATTAGTAGGTTTGCTCGCGTTTTTTTTGTTTTGTTTTGTTTTGTTTTGGCCAGACGGGGGTTGCCGTCGTTAGCATTGGATTGCTTCGACCTGTCTGCACGGCACGCTCCACTAACTGCACTTGGATAGATCACGCACGCACGCTACTATTGCTCTTCCTTAGTATGCACCTTTCGACACACACGGGCACGGCACACGGTTGCGGAGAAAGCTGGCACACATACACATTCACACTGGACAGGAAAGTAAACGAGTATCGGATGAAACGACTTCACTCAGGAGGCATTTTTCTATCACAATGATTTTGTTTCTAACGCTAATTGTTGAGGCTTCTATCTTTGTTTGTGCGTTGATGTTTCTTGTTGTTTAGGTTTGCTGCTAGTGCGGTGCAGGTTCGCCTATGGAAAGTACCACAAATTGGTGTTATTATAAGCTGTACAACTTGTAACACTCCTGCGATGGAGTAGATTCAATCTTAATCCTGATAAATGTTACATTTATTGAACTAGATTGTTTTGCTTTACGCATCGGACAGTTTGGATGAGTTCACTGGAAAACACGCACACTTTCTCGAATCACAAACAGTATCCGTTCACCCGGAACTATTCTTTTTTTTTTCTTTTTCAACGAGATACGTATCCGATAGCAGATTTGCACTGTACAAGTTCACGTCTTCACTGCATGCCTTCAGGAGTATCGCGTCAGTGACATCCTACGCGGTAGCTGTTTTTGCGTTGCTCCTGAATCACATCGCAGCACAGTGAAACCGCATGGCCGCCTGCCGCTTCAAGGGCTGCCAACACAGTCAGAGCTTACTTCGAGTGCAATTTAGTTTCTTTTTTGTTCTCTCTCTCTCTTTCCCTCTCTCTTTTCTACGCCTGACCCTCAACTCAGTTATGTTTGTCATGGGGCATCTTCGCTCCCGCTGATGACAACCAACATCCAACAACACTAGCACACCCCAGCAGCTCGGTTCACGTTTTGCTTTTGGGGGTAGACAGTAAGGGGCCACGTTGGCTGGCCACACCGAGCACGTCCGCCGAGCGTAAGGACGACGTCGTCGACGACGACGACGACGACGACGACGGCAACGACGACAACAACAATGACGACGGCGATGACGACGGGTTCGTCGGTTACGTAACCGTATTGACAGATATGTATCTTGTGTAAGATTTCCGATACCTTTTATGCCTCCCCTGCCTCTACTGCCCCTCGCTCATTCTTCGCATTTTCTTGCCCTTCCGGTCTGTAAAACGTCCTCCTTAAATCGATCGATGCTAGGCGGTAGCACAATCCCTCTCCCAGCACTTGAGAAGCGAAGGATGGTGGAGGGGGCGAGGGGCGGGGGGCGATGGGTGGTGGAGAACGCAAACACACACACGCACACACGTACACACGCGCGCATCAACGGAGGGACGAGCTTTTTTGGGGTGTAAAATTTTTGCCACTGTTGAGATTATGCAAACTCCCACCGAGCCAGAACTTGGTGGTGAAATGATGTGGACTTCGGATGAGGACACTGTGCGGGGTCGGTCACGGAGAAATGGCGAATGCGTATTTGGGTGTGATTGTGTAAGAGTCCATCTTCAGTGAGCCACAGGGTGTCCGTTTTTCGGTGAACGGGTTGTGAAGTGTGGTCACGATTGGCGGTGTTCCTCCGTTTCACCGCATGCACAAAACACGGAAGAATAATGAGATACTTCTCTATGGGTTTCTAGTTCACTCTGATTTGTATTTCACAGTCGAGTGCGTTACACTTGCCACTGGGACTGAGATGGACCACAGCAGCTGTTACTGTTGCGTTCACCCGTCAATTCTGTCGAGGACGCATTCGGTTGGAAGCGAAAACTACGTGGTAAATTTGCTTATGCTAATAATGATAGTATAGACGCTAGGTCTCTATGTACCTAATGCTGAAGAGCCCTCGCAACCATACAGGGACGCGCTGGTTCGGAGGGACACTGCTGGTGTGGGTTGTTGCGTGTTTTACATTATCGTTTCCACTATAATTTGACCGTTTTGTTGCATTCGTATCACATGGAGGGCACTGGAGGGGTGGAAGAGTGAGTGACGCGTGTTTCCGTTTTCGGGTGGTGTTACGGTTGCTGAGGAAGAAGGCCCAGCGAGGGTGTGTTGTCGAGCGGTCTACACTCCGATGGGCAACGGCCAACTCGCGCTCGGTACGTATCACGTATTGCAAAACGTATGACCGGAGGGTATCACGTAATCACACAGATTTTCTAACCGTTCCCAGCACGGTGACGGATGTTGGAACAGGTTTTCCCTTTTTTTCGATTGACCGCTTTTGCTGCTCAGTAGTTGGTTTTCGCAATCCCCGCGTACAGGCACTCACAGACGTCTGTCACGATGGTTGATATTCGTTCGTTCTTGTGTTGCTCAGTAAAGCACGTCCTGATTGACGGCGCCGTTGGAACGGCCGTAAACCGAAAAGGAGTAAAAACTCAAGAACAGCACTCGTGCTCCTAGGACCAGCAGTGGCAGGCCATAGAATGCATAACACTTTTTTCGAACACTACCCCCAGCGGATCGATGTTGCGATGTTCGAGAGCGAATCGTTCAGAGGGAGTCATTTTCCATTATTCAGCGAGCTTTCGCCAATGCGCATGTCAGCCGAAGGGTGCCGTGTTTGACAAATAGCATGTAATAATACTACCATCAGCAACAGCGGGGCAGGATAAGAGGCAAAAAAGGAGAACCATATGCACCTCGCCAGTTAAAATATATATATTTTTTTACTAAGAGAGCGCGTATCTGACGGGTTCATTCCCGCGGGAGTGCTTTCATTAAAAGATTCCCTCAATGGCGGATTGCTGCTTAATTATTAAGCGCGTGTATGGCTGCTAATAAGCTGTGAGGTATTTTATTACACTTGCATGTTTTGTAATCTCGGCGAGCTTTGCCAGTGAGAGGCGAAACATGCATTCATTCGCCTACACATGACGGAGCGATGCTGCTACTAAAATAGACCGCAGAAATAAACAAGCCCGGCGTGGATCCGGCATAAAAGCATGATTTCAAGCGTTCCACAGATGTTTCGAAACAGCCATAAAAACGCGTAAGATTTACTCAAAGAAACACATCCCGCTTTACACACTTGTCAATGTGCAAAACTTATGCCATCCACGGTAACAAGGATATAACATGTTTCGTTAGAATAGCTTGAAGGTTGTATTTCCATTTTACCCACTGCATCATTTTGTTAAGTGATGCGCACAATGAAACTGATATTTTTCAACGGTTCATTTGATTTGCAACGACCTGCAGAAATATTGCACCTGACGTATGAAGCCAGCTGTTTAAACAGATTGTGCAAATATCTGGCAGCACTGCACCCGCAGCTGCTGGTGGGAAATCAGACCAGATGGTGAATCAAAGCCGCAATAATAACCCTATGCAGGCGGCCATGTTGATGTCTAATTTTGTCGTATAGGGGTACTAATTGTTAACGTACTTTAGCTCAATTATATGTAACAAGTGCATTACTGCACATTTTCAAGGGGTTTCTACTCCGTCAAGCGTGATCAACTCGCAAGTTGTTTCATAAATTAAACATTATCCATTCATAAAAACCCTGTGATCATTTGTCAAGGCGCAGATAGACAAATGCAACTTGCAGTAATTACTAATGGTTATTGGTCAAAAATTCACTCAAATCGTTTTGCGGGATTATGAAATCCCTTATTATTGCATCCTGCTCCTACGCTCCTCTCGCTTGAGGATACGCGTAGTGCCCCACCTCGGATACGCGTAGTGCCCCCCTTCCGTATCAGAAGTCGGAACTGCTCGAAGCTGCTCGACAGTTTTGACAGTAGTGACAGTTGTTGTTTTTGTCGCGCTGTTGATACAAGCCAAGCGGATTTTGCCTAAAAAAAACGGCGTCGTCTCGCTGGCTTGCTTGTTTCCCCCACAGGTTTTTTGTTTAACTTTGTCTCTTTGCGAAACAGAGTGTCTCTTCGTCCCCTCATTGTACATACCTCGTCTTCCGTGTCTTTTGATCTATTTGTGATTGCTCTGTGGTGTATAGCTCTGTGGCGTTCGAGCAACTTAAACTTAGCGTGTGTGTAAAATGTCTTCAAAACGAAAGCCGGACGGAACGAAGAAAGCAGTGAAAAAACGAAAAAACTCCGAATCCAACTACGACTCCGACCTGAGCGATGAATATCCAAGGGCGGGTGAGGCGTCCACGCGCGAGGTTGTCGTTGAAGAGCTTCGGCCGATGGAAAAACTGCCCGAGGAATTGTTGGGAGCGTACGATAAGGGACCCGGGAAGCTGCTTATTGCCGGTATGGTGTCCTGGGAGATGACCGGCAAGCGCGACTCGAAAGGCGTCACCAAAATCCGGCCGAATCTTTTTACCTTTCATAGGTTCACCAGCGAAACGGTGAGTGGGAGAATTTGTTTTCGCAAGCAGCAGCACTTTATCACCAACGAGATAGAACCACCTGCCAATAAACATCCTTTTTTCGACTCAATAAGCTAGCAGTGTTTGTGTGTGTGAGTGTGTTGTTTTGTGTGTGTGTGTGTTTTCAGTTTTGTTTCCTTCCTTTTCGCAGTACCGTTCCATGGCAAGCTTCTGTTCTGCTGCTCATTCTGTATTAATTGACGCCGATTGGAAGGCTTTTACCTTTGGTAAGATATCTCGTTGCAACTAAAATAGTGCTGAATCGGCCCTAGAGATATATGAAGCGGTGTTTTACAATCTGTTTAACGTATTTGTTCGATCCGCACACATAGGGCGGAATCAGCTCAGTCAGCTGGGCCATGGGGATACGGTGACGTATGAAAAACCAACGCAAGTGGCCGATTTGGCGGATTTTAACGTCATTCAAGCGGCTTGTGGACGTAACCATACTCTCTTTCTAACCGACACCGGTACTGTGTATGCCTGCGGGGACAACAAGAGTGGTCAGTGTGGTGTAGGCAACAAACTGCCAACGATCGTCTCTCCGACACGAATCAGCTACAACGGTCCGCCGATCATCAAGGTTGGCTGTGGTGCAGAGTTTTCCGTGATTCTTGACATCAAGGGTAATCTGCACACGTTCGGCTTACCAGAGTATGGCCAGCTGGGTCACAACACGGACGGTCGATATTTCGTCACCTCAACCAAGATGTCGTTCCATTTCGAGACGCAACCACGCAAGGTGCTTGTGTACATGGAGAAGAGCAAAGAGGGCCACGTGCTACCGATCGAAAACGTGAACATTATCGACTTTGCATGCGGCAACAATCACACCGTAAGAAGAGATGATATTCATTTGATATTTTTACTTCGACTGTAAAATATTTCATATCTGTTATTCAAAGGTGGCGATCGACTCGAAAAACAGAGCGTACAGCTGGGGTTTTGGTGGCATCGGCCGTCTTGGTCATGCCGAACAAAAAGACGAGATGGTACCGAGGTAAAGGCTCGAACCAATAGCTTTAATATATAAACCATGCTATCATCATGTTCCAGAATTTATTGTCCTGTTTTTTTTTCTCTCTGCAGACTGATTAAATTTTTCGACACACAGAACCGTAAAGTGATGCGTGTGTTTTGTGGTTCATCGTACAGCTTGGCAATATCCGATATCGGATCTCTGTATCTGTTCGGACAGAACAAGAAGACAGGTGAGGCCAACATGTACCCGAAACCAGTGCAGGATCTAGCAGGCTGGAACATTACCAGCATCGGTGCGGGCTACACTTCGATTGTGATCTCGGCTGATGATTCGTTGATTGCCTGGGGCGCCTCGCCGACCTACGGAGAGTTGGTAAGTAATAGGATACACAATTTGTTAAACAATCCCCAGTTTGACTGATCCGCGAACCAATATACATTTCTTTTTTGCAGGGTTTGGGAGATTTGCAAAAATCGTCATCCACTCCGAAGGAGGTGACCCGTATGGAAGGCATGAAAATCCCGCTTGTGGCACTGGGCTACTCTCATTCGCTCCTGCTCGTCAACACAGAACACGAAAAGACGAAGGAAAAGTACGACAACTTGCCCGAGTTTGTCGTTTAGTTTGCTAAAACAGACTGACGGGCAGACTGACAGGCCCCCAGCAGTAGCAGTCGAGATCGCAGCAAGCAAGATTTTCTTCTGCTCATTCACTGCGCAGCAGTGGCAGATTGGTCGCTGCCAAGAATCCTCTATAATGCAGTATGCTTCGTCCATTCGTAAGCAGTGCATACAGTTACTAGTTACGTCCGTATAGTTCATTTGAAAGTGCACAAATAATTGTAAAGTCGTACAACTTTCTTAAAAATGTTAATCGTGTGCAGCACGGACCCAAACAGTTCGGTGCATTTAAGGTATTTGAAGCAAATGAGAAACGGCTTAATCACTGGTAGCGCACTCTTCAGGAACCGAACTTTACAGACTTCAATAACTGTATCCGCTCTCAATGAATGGGTGAAAAAATGCCGTAATTTTAATAGTATTAGTTTTCCATCAATCACTCCATCGTAACGTAATAATGTAATATTTTGAAATTAAACGTGCATTTAGCTTTTTTTCCTGCCGGAATAGGCACTGCCCGAAAAGGCGTGTGCTTTTGCCGCAGAATGGACGCGCAGTGTTTTCTTCTGTGGACTAGATGTTTTCTACCATTGGAACCGAAAGAACTGTGAAACTTTTGATGAACCAAATGTAGCGACCCATTTCTGTTTTCTGTGATGTTTGAACCCGTGTGTATGTAATTGTAGTAAAAAAAACTCACTCGAGTGCAACGGTGACGATGAAAGCTCTTTCAATCGAACGCTTTTCCCATTCGTTCAGCGACTAGAGATCCGAATCTTTCGTTAAAATACTATCCCCACCGAACGCGGCGGATACGCATGTGCCGTACGGTCTTACGCCTTATAAGCGCAAAGCTTGCTTTCAATCGACACACAGTGCTCGGCTATCCATTGACAAGTGCAGAAAAGGCAGTCGAACCGTTCGCAGTGCAGCGTCGTCGGCAGTGCCCATTGGCAGAAAAGGCAGAAAATATGAGACTGCTGTGTGCCCGTGAACGCATCTAGTCGCGCCCGGCGGTTACCACCCTCTACAAAATCAAGGGATACAGTTGTTTTTTGCTTTCCTCCGTCATCAGGAATTGCTGGAATTGATTGAACGCTGGTGGACATTTGCGAAGGTTTGCGTTTTTTTTTCTCTTCTTCTTCATCACCTTCCCGACCTTCTCGTGCGTCGTGTCCGTGTGCTGTGTGCTCTCCTGCCAAGTGTATGACCGTAGTGTGGATGGCAGTTTCATATCGGTACGGTCGGATTTCGCCAAATCTTCAATGCTCGGAATCCGATTGATCCTTTTGTGAGCCTTTTTGGATTAGCTCCGTAGCGGTGGAGGCAACTAGAGTCGAATGCAACAAGCGCTGCAGGGTTCAAGTGTGAAACGAGGTGAAGGTTGTGCGTGAAACAGTGGGGGATTTTGCGACGCTGGGGGTGGTAACGTGATGCCACAGGAAGTTGCCAACAAAGTGTAAAAATCCCGCTAGCACGTTCTGGAATAGGAGGAACGGACGGTCCGCACATGGTCTCTCCCTGCTTTTTCGTGATACTTTGTCTGCTCGCAAATCCTTCGCAAGGACATCTACCGTCGGAGCAACAAGAAAATGTATCCAGCAATCGTACGTGGTTGTTTTACGTTTAGCTTTATTCGATTTTATGCTTGTTTATAATTTGCCATTTTTTTTTAAGTAGCTAATCACAATCGATTAAGTATGTATTCTTCGTAGATTTGGTCCATGTCGTTGTAGAGATTTGGCTGGAAAGCGTACACATCTAGCATGACAAAAATCTATATTACATTCGTTTTTTTTTCCTTTTCAATGCAAAAAGCTAGCTACACTGTTGATACACATCTAAATGTATGTCGTGCGCGCGCGCTGACGAGCAGAATCAGCTTGGAAAAGCTTTGCCTTCTGCACTGTGTTGGAGTATTCCCTTAGTGCGTTCCAGAGCAAAGGACAATAGTAGTGATGGTGGTGGTAGCAGTAACAGGATAGCGAAAGCGTAGCACACATATCATGGTCCATTTTGGCAGGTGATGGATTGTCTTATTCCAATAAACTCGACTGAGATCGAATCGGTCTGTCGCCACCGAAGTGGTTGCTTTTTTTCCTCATCTTTTGACACAGGTTAGTTGCTGGCCGTGTGCCAACGGAAAACGGTGAAAGTACGATTGTACGTACAAGATTGCAGCATCGATCTCGTGGTGTAGTCTAAGAATTTAGGTTTTTTACTCAGCGACACACAATTTCCCCATCGGTGGTTGCTGACCTTCCGATCGATTTTCGTGTTTATTCTATGGCAAGTTGTTTGTCAGTCTTCGCACATTGACCATTAAAGGTCGTTTAAGATGTAGGCTTTTTCCGCGGGTTAATGTGTGTGAGTACATTCCAGGTTAACCCAGTTACAAAGCTCAAGGACAATGATTTGTGCGCCAGGTGTCGAAGTGAGCTCTGTGTGAGTGTATGTATGTGTGTGTGTGTGTGTTTTTTTTTTTGTAAGTGTGACGCGAGAGTGCAAGGACGAGTCGATGTGCTGCTGTGCTGCTGCTGTGCCCGAGACCTGTACCGCCCGTTTCGTCGATAAACCCCGCGCCCTATTCGGAGCTATTCGCTGAAACCAAAATGGCAAACTTCAAAACTCTCTTCCTCGTGAATGGTTCTCCGCTGGCACGACGCCATCTCATCTCTCAGTCAACTCTTTGTTCTCTCGCAGAATCAGTGAAAGTTGGCCAATCCGTATCCTGTTAGCCTGCGAATAAAGCACATGCGGAAGGAACCATGCAGATCGAAGCAGACTGTGGTATAACGCCAAAAGAGTAGTTTTGAATCGAACAGATAACCCGTGCTGCTCCATCCTCGTCCAGTTTTCCCAGTAGGTGTTTTTACTTCGTTTGCGGGACATATCGAAGGCGCCAGAAGGCAAAGTTTTTCGATGTGATTTTACTGAACCGTCCTCCGAAGCTCCCGAGTCTATCAACACGGTGTGAACATTGCTGTATGTGTGTAGTCCGCAAGAAGAAATACGAAGTGAACCTTGTAAATCACATGCTCTCGGGAAAATGGGTGCTCCCGGTTCGTGCGCGGATAGGAAATAAAGGAGACGATACCCGTGTCGCCCACCAGTGGAAGGATGTGTTGGCGCTGGCTGGTTGGTCGGTTTGGTCGGTAAGGTTAGGGACAACGAGTGAATGAATGAATGAATGAAATTTTCAAAACTGGGACACGACGATGCTCATGCGGTAGGGCCTACAAGGCAGCAAGTATGCGAGATGTGAGAGTGGACGTCTTTTGGCATAAGGTGGCTGGGCGGGAAAGGAACGGTGCATTTCGTGGCGATGTGTGCGAAGGGCACAGCCTGATGCTAGGCGAGGTGCAAGTGTTCACAAATAGCATACATTTTCCTGTTCGATAAAATATGCATAGCTGCTAGCGTCGTGAAGAAGTGGTAGCAATTTAGTGCCCGTTAAAGCGAAGTTTCGGAAATGATATTCCCCATGACATACATATTTCATAAACCTGTGCGGTAGATAAGTTGCAAAATTTATACATTTCTGATCACGATATTATAATGTTTATCAGTTCAGCTTGTTTAGATATTTGAATAATTAATTTGCAATTAATTCAGTTCTCGACG
>JXXA01007697.1:0-10976 GCA_000956255.1 Anopheles punctulatus
GAAAAGTAACAAATTAGTATCAAATTGCATCAACTCTTAAATGATTTTGGAAATTGTAAATACATTGGAAAGAAAAAAGAATAATTTCTTCGCTCAACCGATGGCGACTTCCGATCGAATTCAATGTTTCGGTTCAGTACAATGCAATTTTATAGAAGTGCGAGAGAATTGTTCTTAGTACGGTTCACACATTTGAAACATATGTTTCAAATTATTAGCAAACAGCTTCAGTAGTATGGATGATTCGTTCCATTTGTTTCTTTTCCTCCGTTCAATTTTTTCGCGTAGTTTAAAAACAAAACAAAACTAAACCTCTTGGTGTTTTATGCCGTAATTGATTTTAGTATTTTATCATGATGCTGACTGACACTATTTTGTTATTTTATTTAATCGTTTAGTAATGCATCCGGTTTCACGCTGACAATCGTTCCGTTTATTTATTTATTTTTTGCAACAAACTTTGTTTTGTTAACAATTCGTAGGGTCCTGATATGTACTGATGTTACAATTTGTATAGCGCTTGCTAAGCATTATGAACTATCTTCATTGTCTTTTCTGCCCACGCGACTGTCTCGGCGATATAATTCATGAGCGATGACCGTATTGATCACACCCATCAAAACATAAACCATTATCGATTTCGATTAAGTGGGTAGATAAAAAAACAACTACAGCAGACGTTAGGAATACGATAAGTTGCAACAGACGATGGCGTTCAACTAGTTTTCGGTGTAGTTTATAAGGTGAAATGAATAAGGCTAGAGTCATATTGTTTAACGAGTATTCGAAAAAAAAATAATGCAAGGAAGAGGTCACTTAAAAGTGTTGGGGAAATTGTATAAGGGATCCGTGCGTGATGTAACACAATGAACACAAGACGTCGTTATCCGAGAAAAGATGTGTGATGGGTTATGACTTCAGTTTGATTGTAACGAAAAACAAATCCTTCGGGCTGCCATGGTATATTATAGACACTGGTGATGGCAGTGCTGACTGGACAATATAAAATCAGTGTAACAGACATTGGAAGCAGTGGACACGGTTCCAGTAGTTCCAAATATAACAAGGGTGTTCTATTGTAAGCAACGTCGCGCGTTGTGCATTTTTTATATATTTTCGACGGTATTTGGTGTGCATTCTGGTGTCACAGTCATAAACCTGCAAGTAAATAGGCTGTGGCAAATCTTCATACGAGTGTTAAAAATGTTCTGACTACGTTCTGATTAATCTGTGCGTATGTGCGTGATACTATTCCTTATACTCCTGTATAGGCGGTGTTCGCTAGTTGGATTCCGGAGATCACAGAGTTAGCAGCACAGCGGAATAAGTACGGCGGCAAATACACTAAGGATGTTAGAAGAAGGTACCCGACCGTACCGAGTTTATCTCAGTTTAAACTGATTTTAAAGTTTTCCTTGTTGTTTTTTTTTGTTTCATATTTTCTTTCTATTGTTTGTTCGGTTTGAATCGATTGAAATAGTGTTCCGTTATGATTTATTTTGCGGTTTCAATTTGATTTACGGTTTTATTAGGCGTTTTTTGTTTGACGTTTCCAATTTGGTTTAAAATTAATTTTGTTTTCTTATACAAAATTCTCTTCCTTCGCTCAAAAGCTGCCTAATAATAAGATAAAACGCAAATCTACCTTCGCGTACTCTAATATCTTCTTAACGAATTAAAAAGACACTCACAATCACACTCCTTTTTTGCTCCTTTACCATTGATTTTTTAGTTTTTCTTTTTCCTAGCTGTCATACATATTACATCCTACACATTAAACATTAAAAATGCATTGCCTACTCTATCAAATCACATTCTGTGATTGCTTGCGATACAAATATGAAAGTGGATCAAGGTGGAGCTAGCTGTTAATGTTTTGTGTCTGAAAAAATCAACCCTGCACAAGTACGATCGATCCATAGTAGCAGAGATCTATTGCCCACTGTTACATATTTTAAAAAAAATCGTTAGCTTATTGTTAATGAAGTGAAATTGACTTTTCTTATAACCAAATACACAAATGTGGGAATTTCAGGGCACATACTGTAAGGTGATCTCCATTATGTTGATCGATTGTGCTAGCAAGCTAATCTTTACATTTGTTTAACAAGTTTCCCACAACAATTGATCTTATCCTTCTAACGCAAATACGAACATACTTTCATCAACCCACCCAACTGGCTATTTCATTTGTTGTAAAAAATATTAAAAAGAAAAATACAATGCAACAGTACAGCTTTTCTAACGCTCAACTGCAAAGTGAAACAAACACTTGTGTTATGCTGATAGTAAGCAACGTAATAAATGCGAGCTCACACACACACACTCTCCCAAAAAAAAAAATAAACCCACTAACAATCTACAGGGCAGACCATGATTTCTTTTCTTCGATTATCTCGTTTAAATTTGATCTACCATACAGCAAAAGGCATTGGTTTCTTGGTGGCATGTATCTCGGCTCATTTCGCGACTTCTTCATTTGATGCTACTCTTCAATGTCCGCTCTCACTATCACAATCCCATGATTGCACATTTTCCTTAAATTTATGTTGCTAAAGCTAAAGCGGTAGAGAGAGGGCATCTTTGTAATGATGCGTGCACTTGGTCCGCACATACAGATACTTTCTCGGCGGGGGCCAACGCCCGGGCGAAAAGAACGTGCAAAAAAAAAAATGGACGTGATCAATTGATCAAATAGCATCCTAACGATTTTCGATGCGTATTACTAGCAGACGATACACATACTTTTTGTCCGTTTTTGAACCATTGAACCATCGACATACGTTACATTGTTGAATATTAGCCGGTTTTTTTGTGTTGTTATATTTCTCAGCAGGCAGCTATTTTCGTTGAAATACTCTTGGCCATCGTAGGCTTCACATTTATTTCATCATTAGTTTTCGTATTTTCATGTATTAGAATTGGTTTGCTATATTTTAAATATTAGTCTTCTGATACTGCTGCATGCTCATTACGGAATAACCGTTTTCTGCCTTACATTTTAATATACCGGGTTTTTCTTCAACTGTGATATGCTAACGACTGGTGCAACAAGTCGATATGCATCCCGAATGACGTTCTTTCCTTCTGTTGTCAGATCTCTAACATGTTGGTTTTCGTTATGTGCTGTTGAAAGACCATGGGCAACAGCTACCACAATACTGACATAAAATGGCTTCTGCATACAAAAAATATTGGACTAACATTCTACCGTTGATACATAACACGTCCCCATAGTGAATAAGCCACTATCAGTATGGACACATTTGGTCGATAATTATTTCTTTTGTGTTTTTTTTCTCTTTCAAAAATTAACTGTCCCACATTGTTAAGTTTCTTCATCTATTGTCAAGCTTCTTACTCGTTCTGTACAGAAGCATTTTATTTTAACTGTAAGCTCTAACCTGCACTTCGATATTTTATCGGAAATCAATGGATTAAACTCTTGAGGAATTATTATTTTCATATTTCTGTGAATGGTACCAAAGATTCATTTACGAGTATTGCACAGTATCACATCTGTCATGCGTAATATCCTTCTGCTGGCAATCATTTATCACGTTCAAAGAAATTCTGAAAGATGCAATGTTTAAAAAATCTGATTATCGTTTCATTTTTCTTTGTATTTTTCCTGACCCCTCGACGGTGTCACCGTTTGCAATACAGCTTTGTTGAAAAAAAAGTCATAAAAATGGAACAAGAGAGATATTTTTTCAAAACTTTACCCTAAATTTTGCGTTGAACTCAGGTGCCCTCACAGTGGGTAAAATAAATGTATGTAAAGAACATACATTAAAGCAATTACACGCGCAGTCGTATTATTGAAGTTGTTTATAAACTCGGCAGAACACGATCCACGCCAATAATTGGCTCAGTTTTTAGTTTTCCTAGCTACTTTTTGTTTTTTTTTATCATTCGTACCTTATTGATACCGTAGCGTGAGAGACTTGTTTAATAACACTTGGTTTCGGTTTTTGCCTCATTACCATTCTACAACTTAGCCATATAATTATTACCTCCTTTTTGGTTTCCTTTTACTGCCTATAGATACCGAATTTGCACAGTTTGTTTCACTGCATTTCTATTTTTTACTGCCATTTTGTTTCAATACTTCAATACAACCAGATTTAGCTGGAAACAACATCAATTGATCGAGGATACAAAAAAGAATACAAAACTACCGATTTGACCACTACGTGCTTAGTGCAAAACGTTTCCATCTGTTTAGTTGCAGGAATCGGTTACTATGATTTGAATTGAAGTTTTGACTTACGTACCAGTGCAAACGTTTAGTGTTTTTTCGAGCTTTGTCGAAAACGTACCTTAGTAACTTACCACTCTGCTCTTCACCTTCGATATCATGCTTAACCTGTTCGAGCCTGATCTAAATCTTTTTCCACTTTTTTTTTGTCATTTCATCCCTACGGTTTGTAATTACAGGCACAATAAGGCTAGAAGACTTTGGTGAAACGTACTTCCCGTGTGGATCGTACGAGTTGCAAAAACGGAATGGCATATCAAATTCTTGCTTATGTCGATAGTGATTAAGCACACAAAATCACTAAAAATACTCAGCACTGCAATTACATATCGTATTGATGAGGCTCCTTTTACTAGAGTTTTTGATTTATTTTTTTTTAAATACCTTCTTGCCACCTAGTGTACCGGCCATTGGACTTTCGCGTTTACTGCTACAATCATGTGATGTTGCGTTTTAAAGCCTATACATTCTGCTGTACAAACGAAGGCCGATTTTACGTTGTTTTTTAACCTAGCTCTTGTGTTGTTTGTTTCTTCACATGCGTTTATAATCCATTACAGTTTTATTTTAATTTTCCCCTTTTCTTCAATTCTTCTAGCATTACTATTTACAAACATTTTAAAGCCATTTTATTTCTGTAGATAAAGATTTTTGCTTGCACAGCCTGTATGCCGCAGCCACGCATATTAGAGCAAAATTTTTATTGTTGTTACAGTTTCATAAAGAAAATGATAGTTGAATTTTCCAATCTGATTGACATACCAATTTGACGTAAAGCAAAGGAATCAAAGCTGAATGTTAAAAGTAACCCAATTCAAAATGTAAAGGCTAAAGATAAAAAAGAGACTGCTTCAAACTCTATCTAATGGAATGATAAAATAAGGCAAACGAAATCTCTAATTAAAGTAAATGAGAACAATCGAATGCTGGGTTAGACATGATATATATATATATAAGCTCAGATATTCCAGTCTGTCAGGCGTAGATCTACCACACAACACTCAAATACACACACACACACACACGCTCATACACACACGACTGTTCTTGAAGCGCTAGCAAATCATTTCGGGTGAAAATTTTTATGTTTTCTATTTGACCTTTTTTCAAAAGTGAATCACACGTCGTTGCAAATTCACGCTTGGCTCGAGTGTGAGCAAGGATGAATGTTTTCCGTCGTTCGAACCACTTCGTTTGTGTTTTGTTTGGAGATGGCTCTGTGCTTTCGGCTCCGGACGGTTACAGATGATTTGATAGTAGCGTATTGGTGAGGTTAGAATTTCCAAAGTTATGTTTTTCTTTATCTATCCCCTGTTTCTACTACCTACTACTACCACTACTACTGTAACTACTGCTACTACTTCTACTAACGCTACTACTGGCAACAGTATGTGAAGAAATCGAGAACTTGTTTTTCTTATAATCCAAGAAATCGACGCCTATCTGTATAGGGTAAAATTAAGTTTAAAGTTATGCAGCAAAAGGGCGCTGAATGAGTGAGCAGCAATACAGCGTTCTGCACTCTCCAAAGATCGACGTACCGTGGGACCAACACGTCCGTAGGTCCGTGGGTTGAAATCGAAATTGGTTTAGTTGAATGTACAAATGAACAAAGCTAATTCAAGAAAAGAAATTATACCACATCAGTAGCACCATCGGGAGACTCAAATGTAAAGGCTAAACTGCCTTTTTTTTGTATAAAACGAAACAAAAAATAACCAATCAACTCTCTTTTTCTCTCTTGGTATCTAATACATAGGAGTTTGCTTTAGTTTCGTTTTTCTGTTTCCTAGCCGAGTCATGTGTCACATTCTGATTTCTTTCTGTTGTCCCTTTGCGTTGGCCGACTGGATTACGGAGAGCGACCGGAAAGCACCGGGATCTGCAGGCGACCCTGTCCCGCCCCACTTTCCCATTCGCCCCCTTAGTTCCACTTATCCCATCCTTAGCTGCACCAATCGCTCTCACAAAACCTATTCGTCTAGCCGCCCCCCCCCCCTCCCTCCTCCAAATAAACTAGGAGTGTGTGAGTGAGTTGTCCTATTTCTAGTAGATCTGTTTCTGTTGATTCAAAATTTCCTTTTTCTAATCCTTGGTTTTATCTGTTCGTCCGTCTTCTAATCAACATCGGCGGTGTATGCGTACTCGCGCTGTAAGCTGCGTACTTCTCAGGTTCATGATCTACGGTACTGGGTGTGTACTTTCTAGAAGATGAAGACATTAGGCGGCAGTATGTAGAAAAAAAAACCAAGAACAAAACAGTACTATATTCTCTACTACAGTAGTACGTGTGAGTGAAAGGATGTAATTTTGTCAACAACAGTGCCCTTTTTCCACTACCTGAAACTCGCAGCGCAAATCTCTACGTACGGTTGTACTGATATATATGTGTGACACTTTTTTTCTGTTTGAAATCGACCGTCGCGTAAAGACGGCAATAGAAACGGCATGTGAAAGCTTGATTCGCCGAATAGTGCAGCGGAAAGGTACTGATGTGTGTGCAAACAAAAAAGCGACGTTTTGCGCATACCGCATTTATCATATAAATCACTCGATGTTGGTTGTCACAGATTCCTCGTGTGAGTAAGATACATCTTTCAGGGTTACAAGCAGAACAAACCATTTTTTTTTGTCAAAAGATTCAATCGCGGCAGCTAGTTACGTGTAGCCCACCTCAGTTTATTCGTTTTTCTTTTTTCTTTTTTTCTCTTTCCAATGATTCTACTCGGTCTACCTCTTCTTCTCTATGGTTTTGTGCCGAACTGAATTACAAATGGCGAAATAAAACCAAACAATGCTGATCGTCTTGAAATCCGGTTACCTTCCGTATGCTGCCGCCTGTGTTACCAAAAACAACAACGAAATACTATGCTCTGCCTTGCTTACTACCCAAAATACCGGCATTTAAACTTATTCTACGTCGCATTTCGATATGCATTATTCAATTTTGTGTATGCTCAACTGGTGGTCGATCAAAATGCATCAAATAACATGATATTACGTTTACGACCATAAACGCTGAAATCCCCTCCATACACTCAACTCTCTGTTAAAATATGTATCAATTTTTGTCTAATGGGCCTCGATATCTAATTACAAAATTTATTGCTTATCTTCTTATCCTAAATCAAACTGCACAACGTACATAAAACGCAAAAAAAAAATACAAAACCTGAACCAATTATGAACCAACACTCTGCAACCTCCACAAACACACACTTCTCGAAAAATTGCTACAAAACTAAAGGCGATATTTGCAAGTTGTATACCAGAGATTATAGACTTGATCGGAACAAGACCCAAATATGGGGGAACACTGAAGAATGAACGGGGAAGAAGGTGAGATTCTACAGCAACCTACATCATTATTATCGTTCGCATTTCCTTTTGTGCAGCCTGCCACCCATCGAATTCGCCTTCCATTTTCTTGTTTTGTTTCGTTAAAGCAACATCGCTCGATTTTCATTTCTCACCTGCACCTCATCCACCACCCATCGTGACACTCACCACGGGCAGGTCCTATGGTGACTGCCTAACTTTTTAGCGTAAAAAAATCAGTTCGTTCATGATTTATTTTCGTTTAATTTGGTTCGCATTAGAACCAACATTTAGGCTGTTTCGTATGGAAATTTCAGCATTTGCTCATATAATTCCTTTCTTTTAGTTTCATTAGGTTCAATTGATTACTTGTTGCTCATATTGTTTATGACACACCGCTATCGCTCTCTGATGAGTTGTGTTACTTTTTTATGTTTTCGTTTCTATTGCCCCTGTCCCGAAACTGGATTCTTTGAAACTTCCCAACTTTTCCTACCAGTCACGTGCTGTATGGCTGTTGTCCTGTCGTTTTGACAGTAGTTTATTGTTTCCTGTTGGCGTGTTGACGTATTCTGTTTTTCACTGTCTTTGTCACCTCTTGTACTTCTCAATTATGTATTTACTTTTCTTCGATAAAGTCTTTCCTCCTGTATGGTCAATGTTTACTGTATGTTCACTGTCCTATGCCAATATTGTGTTGATCATGCGTATCTTGGCCTCTTTATATGTCTCATAATGATGGAATGTGATTAATTATAGTTAACTTTTCGTTCCGTTGAGTTCCAGTACCAAACCCATACGAATGCCTCAATTGTGATACTTTGCTCGCAAAGTTTTTTTTTTCGTATTATTTTCCTCTGTTTGTCTTTTAAATATTTGGATAGTACACGTATGTGTACCGTAAAACTGTCCCTGGACGGTTTGTTATAACCATTTTTGGATGAACCGTGTGGTGTGTTGTACGTCACGATATTTTCTGTATCAATTTTCGAAAGCTATCGCCAGTGCAATGTCATAGTCAGTTTAAATTCTGCACGCTGGTTTGAAATGAATTTTGTCTAGTCTGATGTTTGATTTTGGTTATGATTTGTACTAATCCATTTTTGGTGATAATGAAAATTAAACAATGCGCAGTGATGCGCTGCCTTACAACTACAAAGCGGCTTCTATGGGTTTTTGGTAGTACTTTGGTTTGGCGTTTTGTTTCTTTAACTAAGTTACGCATAGCAATGCACCGGCTTATTCCTGCAGTTAACGTGTTTGTTTTCATTTTTCTGTATACGTTTTTATGTTTTGTGTTTGATTTGAAAAAAAAATTGTATTCGTGCCTCTTCGTAGTGTGACTCGCAAGAAATTTGCTGCAGAAAGTATCATCTGTCGTTTTGTGTTTGTTTAGTTTTTGCTGTTTCTTTTTTATTACTTTTGAGAAACTGTCACATATGGTTTCCCTTCAATATCGATCTACCATCTGATCAAGTTGATTTTGGTATCGCTACCAGTTATTGGTTTACCGTTTTCAAACATTTTCCGTAATTTTTTGTTTTTCAAACGAACCTGCATCGAATCAACATAAAAAGATAACATGGCTCTTTGTGATGCTGCCCATCGCAGAGCTATCCTTACCACGGTTGATAAATCAACAAGCATAGAAAAACTGGTGTCTTTCATTAAAGGTATACTCTGGTGTTCAACTTCCCAAATAAATCGTCGTAGATTGTTAGCATTCAACCGCGCCAATACTCGCCCCTACGTGCGGCAGAGACATAACCTACAGTGGTATGCTCAGGGAAATGCAACGCATCACAGGTGGAATCTGTGGAAGATCTCAGTGATGACGACAAAAGCACACAGGCACCGACATGGTCTGACATGTGATTTCCGCTGAGCATACTTTCGCTTGCCAGGTTCTGACTCTGTGCGCGCAATTATTTTCTCGATCTACTTACCTACCTACTTACCTTCTAATCTACTGCCCTGAATACTCCGCAATTTCTCCGATCGCCTACCTGTTCAACTGTTGTACGCTATTCAGAATACGAATCAATGTTGCAGAGGTTGTACCGACCCGAAACCGCAATCTACACCCTACGTGACGAAATTGTGCACCTCGCAAAGTGCAAGGGATTTCCGTCGAATCTATGTAGTGTCAATATTGATGAATGTGTTTTATTCAATGGAAGTACATGTATCTTATTGTGTTAGTGTTTAAAAACATTACTGGCGCCAGACTAGCTGTACTATTTCTCCCTGATACCACCGATAGTTATCCATTAATATAAAATATCTATGAGCATCTTCCTCTGGGCGGCGGGCGTATATGTGTATGTATGTGTGTGTATGTGTGTGCCAGTGTACAATACTTGGTAGTGTCCCCAATGACGAGGAGGGTGTTTACCCCGAAATGACTGTACATATTGCAGTGAGTCCTCGTTGTGGTAGATGTTTGTTTGGTCGCGGTGCATCGTTCACAGCGAAGAAGACCGATACGGACACCGCGTGTTAATGTTTACGATTGGATTCTACCTACCGTGACGGCTACGTTATTTGAACGCTGGAAACTTTACCTCCATTCACCTACATTCACATACACCAACACACAAACACACGTTAACACGAGGCATACCTGCTAAAGCGTCCGCACCGTATGGGCGCTGTACGTTGCATGCTCTTTTTATCCTGGCCATACGCCTGAGTGTGTGTTATCCATTCTTTGCGGAGTCTTTGTTTTTGTAATTGATGTGGAATTGCAGCAGGCAGGCTGTTATATACTTCACGACATAGGCTATCGATACGTGCCTTGCTGCTGGGACAGTATAGTGTTTTGTAGTGGTTGTGGTTGTAGATCCTGACATTCACATCTGCCATTTTATAACCGTATGTTAGCAATGTACTTTAGATGTTCCAAACCACACACTGCGGGTGTACTGAGTAAGACATGGAGAAATGATTTGCTAGACGTACCGGATGCTTCCAGCATCGCCATACAACAGTCGGCATAACTGACAGCTCACTGACAATATTACTTATGATTTGATTGCGTTTGATGGTTTTGGCGATGATATTCTTGGAACAAAATGGAACAAAACAAAAATGGAACAGAAAAAGTTTTCAAATAGCACTAAGAAGCAGCAGGGATTGAACGATTACCACTCATACCTAACACTATTGATTCCCATAGGTCCTTTATTGGTAGTAGTGTTCGAAAATTAGTACTTTGACAATCGAAATATTGGATCCCTAATTAAATTTTACATATTTTAACTCTCTTCTCATTTGTTACGGATGACATAGGGGAAAACCTAATTAATAAAATCACCAAGCTTGGCCTAATTAATAAAACCATTTTGTTGTCGCCAGTTAAGCTAGACGAGCAACTCTTGTTATCATAATGCAAAAT